>JANHZU010002149.1:86952-98839 GCA_032468055.1 Acrochordus granulatus | reverse complement strand
CCCTGTGAGCAGGGCCTCCCAGTCCAGGAATGGGCACAACTGGTGCACCACCTGAAGGTATGGAAAGGCTCTCCTAGCCATGGTTGCCGCCTGCTCTTTAAGCAGGAGCTGTGAATCCAGGAGGACCCCCAGATTGCACACCGGGTCTATCTCAGGTACTGTGGCCACATCCAGGACTAAAGATGGAAGAACCTTACCTCCAGAGGGTTCAACTACCCACAACCAAATACCCACAGCCACTCGTCTTGTTAGGGTTGAGTGGGAGCCCGTTTCACCCCATCCAGTCCCCAACAGCCTCCGGAGACTGGATAGGATGTCCATGGCATCACTCAAGGGGCCTGGAGTAGAGATATTGATCTGGAGGTCATCTGCATAATCTCACTCCATACTGATGGATTACCTTCCCCAATGGTCTCATATAAATTTAAATAAAAGGGGAGAGAGAATCGAACTCTGAGGCTCCTCACAAAGTAGGAGCTGCAGGCCAAATCTTTCTCCCTGTATCAACAGCAAGTGGAACTGGCCTTGGAGAAAGGAGGAAAACCAGCACAATGCCATGCCGCCCACCCACAATTCCTGAAGCGGCCCAGAACGACACCAAATGTCACTGAGAGATCAAGAAGTGCGGGATGTTGAAGTCTATTTGTTTCTGTTTGTGTAGCACAAATTTGGAAACTCTTTTTCTATAAATCAGTTCACTTCACTAGTCTTCTAAACAAGCTGCCATCAGCTTTTCTGCTACACATATTCAGCAAGTTGAATTCTACTGTACTAGCCTTTTTGAAATTTTCACTGTTTAGGGGTCTTAAAGGTTATGGAGCAAATATGATCAGCACAACCTCTAAATGTAAAAACTATTATTCTTGAATCAACACTGCAGTTGCATGAATGTTCTTTGGTGACAGCAAACATCTCTAGATTATGTATTCTCTTGGCAATATATTTGTGACAGATTGTGGTGACAGAAGTCGGGGGGGTCAAAATCTAAAATGTGACAGGCATATCTTTGAGATCCAAGCCACACCCTTTTTGTGTGTTCATTGTAGATTATGTACAAAAGGGAAGGGGTTTGGATCATGAACCATGCCTACATTCTTGCAGATTTTGACCCCTACTTTATGCATGCTCTGTGGTGATAATCACTTTTCTTTGAAGTAAGTTTATGCTTATCAAAAAGTTACACTGTCATTTCTAATGAAAAATAAGGCAAATGTTATTTTTATGTACAATGCCAGATGGGGCTAAAATTCTGCCTTGTCTCTCCTCTATCGTGGCCCTATTCTATCACACCTCCAGTCATATCATTTTTCATATCTGAATGGATCACTTTCTACAGAAATCTAGATAAATTTAACTGAATAGGTTCACAGACCAGAATTTTTTATGAACAGACAAAATCTGTACATTCTAGATATTCAGGAAAGAGAATGACAACTCATCCTGGATTAATGAGAAATAGAAGGAAATGGATGGGTGGAAACATTTTTCCAGTTTTTCAGGCATAAATGAAAGCTTAGAAGAAATGAGTCAGTAATCAGGTGGAAAATGGAAATCCTGAACATTCATCATTGTCTTACATGCAAAAATATTTTCTTTTATATGTTTTAGTTTGTATTATATCTGAAACTATGCCTTATAAAGGCTTTCAATTCCTTTTATTTTTAAATTGTATATAACATGCTATTTCTTTATTTCAATTCCATAGTTGAATAAAAGACTTGAAAGTTTCATAATTAAAAATGAATGACCGAAGAGTGGAAATTATATTAGAAATAGAAAAATCATGTAGCAAAATCTATACATGTCATTTTAATCAAGAAATCAAACAAAAACAGAACTAAAATCTAGAACAATTTTTCCTGAATTTAGAAAATTTTAGAATTCAGTTCTGAAAGTCTCTATTAAATTGGATCAGAATTGGAGTTGAAAAGCAGGTTTAACATAGGTGTTCAGACAATATTTCAAGAAACAATATTTTCACCAGAATCAGAATTAATATATAAAGTAAACCAGTATCTGGAGATGGATGTATTTTAGATTTCTATGGGCTTTTGTGTCTTGCCCTCTTCAAGGAAAGGTACATATATGTCCCTGATGTCAATGTCATCCTTATGGCTTGACAGTGTAGGTTGATTTAGTTAAATAAATAAACAAAGAGGAACAGTAGTATTAACTTTACTCATCTTAATGCTGTAGTGGAACCATGACAGGTTCTGAAGGAAGAGTCAGGTGTTTGCCGATACAAGAACAGCAAGATGAAGCTGCATAAATCTGGGCCATGGACAAAACAAGACCAGTGTTGGCACAGATGGTAAAATCGGTGTTGCCAAAGTATTCCAGTGATATTGCCAAAGAATAACACTAAAGGAAGTTCTGAGATGCAGCTGATAATTGTGTGTTTCTCTACTTCTGTTACAAAGTTTAAATGTATATTGGTCATGTTCTCATAACACAAAACAATCCCAGCCACTCAACTCCCAGTTTGTGCCTGCAGCACATGACAGATGATTGATATTGTGATAATGTTTATGGTTTTTTCAACCGTTACAAAGGAAGCTAGGAGTTATCACTTCCTGCTTCACTTCCTTTTCTTTGTCATATGAGCTGAAACAACAAAAATAACAGTGAACAATTTCAGGAGAAGCCTCAAATCCAGCAGTTACTGTAAGTTGTTCCACAGCATTGGCTTTACTGTGGAAGCAGCAGAAATCCTGATGTATCAAGTTGGTGTGGAAGTACCTATAAGAGGAGCCTTTCTAAAAATCTGGAAAGAGAGGACAAATTACAGAGGAGGCAATCTTGCAGGGCTTTGTATATTGATGCAAGCATATTGTTTACAACAAAGAAAGATTAGCTTGTTAAATTATTAACACATATGCTTTGTTTAAAGCACTGTTTATTCTGTTACAGCATGTTAAGATATTTTAGCTTGCTCTGCCCAAATGTGCAAATACATCTTGTGTTTAAAATTCTCATGTGAAATGGAACTGAACTTTTGGCTATGTGGGCTGAACCAGTTTTAAAGCAGTAGTAATTTGGAAAATATTAAACTCCAAACTAAATACCCAAAATTTATGCTTCAATTCCTTTCTTGCAAATTTTTTTTTATATTTGAAACACATTTAAAATTGCCTCAAAAGATCAAATTGATAACCTATGTTTTTCTTTACAAGCTGTAAAGCGGCTTCGGTTGTTCATGTTATGGTGTGTTTCAACATCTTGTAGTATCTGAGGACCTGAAAGTCCAGTTTAGCTATCATGTCATGTTTTCCCTGTGTCCAATTCTGGAAGCCATCTGAGCTAAAATTCTACACAATATGGCAAACTATATAACTTGCGCATTATGACTCTGCATCTCCTTTGTATCCTGATGATCCTCAGGAAGTTGCCGCAGAGGGCAGCCTCGGTGAAGCAAGCTCTCACACTTTGTTGCAGTTCCACAGTTCTCTACAAGTCTTTGCAGACTATATATTCCAGAAAAAACTGGACACTGGAAGGCACGCTTCACTGTTGTATATCTAACTTCATTTATTGTTATAATTTTATTTACTGTTGTCTTGCAAGTATGCTGAGAGCTGCTATACTAGAGTCAAATTCCTTGTATGCCTAATCATGCTTGGCCAATAAAGTATCTGAATATGAAAAAAAAAATTCTACTCCTTTGACAGGTTTACAAGAATTTCACAACTGGCAGTTTTCATCAGGCTGGGGTTCGGTGCAACCATTTTTGGGAAAGAGCCACTGTGAGTCATCAAAAGTCATCAGCCAAAACTGAAATCAGGCTCTGAATTGACGCTTTGTTTCCCTTATCATAGCAAAATATGACTGGACAACTAAAATATGTGCTTTCTTATTGCAATTCTGACAAATCTCTCCAATGAGGAACCCATTTTAGATCTATTTATTGTGATTTTATGAAATCAGGCAAAATACTTCGGCTAGCAGAAGAGAAAATGAAAGAGATTCAAGGATTATTCAATTTAAGAAATGTATCCCAAGCTTTTCCTCACCAGAAAAAAATTGTTCAGAATGACTTCAAAATACAGTAAGTATAATTAGGCATATTTAAGATAAACTATGAAGCAATAGAGAGCCAGTTTGATACAGTGGTTAAGGTATCAGGCTGGAAATCAGGAGAGTATGAATTCTAATCCCGCCTTGGGCATGAAGCCAGCTGGGTGACCTTGGGACAGTCAGTCTCTCTCAGCCCTAGGAAGGAGACAATGACAAACAACTTCTGAAGAATCTGCAGGGACTTGTTTTTGCAGTCTCTGAGAATCAGACATGATTGATGGAAAGAAAAAAAAATGAAGAAATACCAAAATAGTAATACAAAGAACCAACAATAATAGTTTTAATAAACATTAGACAGTAAAATATTGTTTAAAAAGAGATGCCTTGATGATACGTGAGATAGGTGGCTATATAAATTCAGTCAATAAATTCTGATATAATTAAGGTAAAAAAGGATCTAATCTCTGCAGAAAATTCTGCATACAGTTCAATATTATTAAATAAGTTTTTCCACAATTTACCATCAACTTTGTCAACATTATTATTCTGTGAAAGCACTAAATAGTTCTAATACTATTTGCCACAGTAGGATTCTGCATTCATTTCTGTAAAATAGGAACTATTTTAATCCTACTTTGCCTGTTAATCATTTCTGATCATCCCAAGCATGTCAGTTTACTGCATGTACATCCAAAATGGCTGGAAGTGGATAATAGCATCTTGGCTTGCACGATAGTCTGTGAATTCTAGCTTGCATGGAGTAAAATACTTGGAACGTATTGGGCTTGGTTGAACTTGTGAAAGATGTATCCAAACTAATTGATACTATCTTTACTATTAGTAGTGATTGCTGCATCTGTCACAGGTACAATCAAAGCTGGAAATTTAACCTGCTCCTTCTTTGGCTTATTAAAAAGCATTAACTGAAAGTCTTGACTGACCCAAGTCATGATGGACAGAAAGGTTAATATCTGTGTCAGATAGAAAGTTGAAACTTGAAATGCATGTAACTGAAGAGCATACCTTAACAAAAAGAAAAAAAATACATCGTGTGTCTAGGAAACAAAGAGAAAGGGGAAGAATGTAACAGTTCTGAATGAAAGGGCATGGTCTTATGTTGATTATAAAATGGAAGAAACCAAGAAAATTAGTTTCATTAACAAACATTAGTGGCAGAGAGCATCATATTGGGCCAGAAAGAGAATTCCTAAGAATTTCTTCCAATATCCGCTGGCAATAACTGTACTTAATGCCATGTTGCTCTAACTTAGTGCTTCTATTTCCCACATTACTCTCCTGTAGCAATTATACCATTCCTTGAGTAAAGCCCAGTTTCTGCTGGCTGGGGTACCCCAAGTAAATTTGGCCCTGCTTTCAAAATACAGCCGTTAAGTCTTTCTGAAAGAAAACCGTGGAGTTCTCCCCAGTTGGCTGGGAGTTCTGGATATTTCAGTCTCACTACATCTGGAGAGCTCCGGGCTGCTTTAGGAGGCAGCTTGTGGTATGCAGAAGGCAGGGAAAAATGAGAGGTCGAGAGGATCCTTGCTGCCATCCCTTGCCTTTGCCTTTGCTTCAGCCCAAATACTGCTGTTTCTTAGTAATATTTCTAATATTCTTCCTCCCCAAACCATGTACCAAAATTCTGTCTGTCTATCTGGAAGCACTCTAAGTGGAATGAATCCTGGTTCTTCTAGAGTTAAATCTTTAAAATTAGGTCTTGTGGAAAGAAAGCTGGCTTGGTATCCTAGCAACCACTGTGCGGGATGCTTCTGTCACTCACTGGATACTTCCCTGGAGAGTCAACCTTCTGCTCATACAAAACCAGTTATGATTGGGTAGAGATGACATCACACTACTTGACAAGAGATACAAATTGTTCCAAGGGCAATGACCTTCAAACTCATTCCAAAAGAAACATTTTTGTTCTAAATAGCTTTCCATAGTACAATGCTATGTTGAAATTTTGGACTACAATGCCTCAGGATTGGAAACAAGAAGAAAAGCTTATGTATGGATTCATAAAACAAAATTCCTGCAAAGGGATCATGCCATCCTTGGGTCTTGATAAGTTTAGCTAATCATAGCAAAAGGTAGGTAGGTGTGTCACAACTTCTATTTTTGGCTTAAATAAGTACAGATAATTGAAAGGGTTTTTTTCAGGCATCCAGTTTGTTCCCAAGTTTCAGGACACTTTCAGATGGATACAAATACTGTAATCCTGTACAAATTTATGTGAAAGGAGGCAACATATACCTAGGCAAATCCTGTACAAGTTACAACTGTACTTTAATCCTTGAACCAAGCTGCATCCAGAAGTCCAGACTCATCTGATTAGGGATTAAAAACCGGATATACAAAACAGATATAGACACAGACTACTCTCTTGCAAAACAGAAATGGTATTTCCTTTTTCTCCAACTTCTAAAACACTTTTTTTCTAACCTGGAATTTTTCCAGATGTGAATTTTATTTTCCAGAGAAAAGTGCTGCTGAATTATGGCAGTTATAATCCAACAAAACTTCAAGGCACCAGATTGGGGAAGGCTGTTCTACAAGCTTCCATAACATGTCATATTTAGGATATCCATGAACCTATCTATAAACCACTCCTCCTAAAATATCACTTTTTAAAATAAAAAACAGAAACTGACAGTAAGTTGATGCTGAGAAGCTAGTTTGTAGGACTTAAGTTTTGACAAAATCCACTATGTAGTCAAGCTACTGGAACTAACCTTAAAAGTCATTTCCAGTATTCTACAATGAGTGAAGACTGCAAATTCCCAATTACTTTTCTAATTCTGGATTTGACAGTATGCAATGGGGAAGCTACTTAGACTTTGGATTTCTGTGGAAATGTGTACACTGCCCATCACAAATTAATAACTGGCTTTCCATGTTGCTCAATAACTGAGCACCCATCTTCCATGGGATGTTAGAATCTTGATCATCAGTACAGTATTTCTATTTATATGCATCTCTTAGGAATCGGACTAGGAAAGCAGATGGCTTAAGAACATGGACATTGCCAACTATGTTACTAATGACTATAGGTGTAGATAACCATCTACAAACTTATATTTACAGTATATCCCATCTTTCCTTAGGAAATTTGAAGTTCTGGAGATAGATAAATCTTCCTCCACCCATGCTAGGCAACTTATCTTAGCACTGCATTTCTACGATTAAGTGTAAATTATTGGCCCAAAATCACTTTGCAAGATTGGTTTGATTTGAACCTGTTTCTCAGTTTTAGACCAATATGCTAATCACTGCACACTGCTTCATGTGACTGCATAATCTGAAGCAGTTAGCTAAATTAAGCATGATAACAGGTATAATAAAATAATTAAGGCTTCTAGTATTAACCTAACCCAAGGTATCATCATTTTATTTCTCTGTATGATAATCCTGTGTTGTTCCACATGAGAAGAGCAAGGAGCTGCACAAGAGAAACTTGTGGGACTAAAATTCAGTCTCATAGCTGCTAGCTTAACGCCTTAACCACTATGCCAAACTAGTGTTACACTTCAATGGAAAATGTAAAATAAAGTTTTGTTATATTATCAAATGGCAAATAAATCTATCACTCCAAAGTGTTATAAAACAAAGTTTATTTTGAAATACTTTATCATAATGAATTGCATCTCTTTGGTAAAAATAAACTCCATCAACATTTTAATTAATAGACGTTAGCATACAAAATCATTTTTAAACCAGATAAACTACTAAACTGGGGTCAGGGAATTTCAGATTAGAAAGGGGTTAATCTAGGGGCAGAATTAATCTCAGTCAATCCAAGAAGTAGCAGGGGCAGATGGTGGGGAGAAACAAGCTAGTGTGGATTTAAAAAAAAGAATTTTGCTTACTTTGATCTGAAAGCATTCTTACAATTTTCATTTTTAATAAATAATAGTTACTGTAAATTGGCAATTGTAAATGGTTTATCACTACAAGATGGCAATGTAATACTTTTAAATTATACACTTTAGGTCTGAAAAAAATACACTTCTAAAAACAAATCTTTTCTTGGCACTAGCAGTTAAACCATGGAGAATTTGCTTTTTTCAAATAAATGGCAGGTACAAGATTTTTTTAAAATACTCTATTCCTCTTTTTCAATAAATATTTTGACTACCCCATCATTAGCACTGCAGGGTGTGCTTTGCTTTTACTGTCGTATTTGCCTTAGCCAAATAAAGAAGCTGCAAACTGTTCCAATTCAAAGTTGGGCTTTTCTAAGAAAAGCTGCCTGTACTGCTCACAGAAACTATAATTTAGCTCCAGAATATGACATGGAGAAACATTTGCACAATACTGATATCAGCTACTACCTCAAAACAGGTGGTTCTCCTGAGGAAAGCCCTCCATGTTAATTTTTAGCAGTTGAAGAGGATCTGGTCATATTCCACTACCAGCTCTTTTTTCCATGACCCTAATTTTCCAAAGGGAATTTACTTTAAAAAAAAATAAAAGCAAGCTTCACATTTGAAACAAATTATGCCCATGTCCACTTCTCACTCCAAAATATACAGTAACTGACACAGGGCCACAATGCTGTGCATATTTTCTCACAAGTGATAGCTTACATTATAGAGTATAACAATGCAGCCTGGCCTAGAGCAAATGATTCATATATTTGTAGGGTCCAGACTGGTTGGCCAAGGGTATGTTCTCTGTACAGAAATTCTATGTCACACATATATGTTTCACACTATTAAATCATTGCAACTGTCTCTACCTTTTTCCCTAAGAGATTTAGCTATGTTGACAAGGAATACTTGGAGTTTGTAGGACCAGTACTTCTGGAGAATATTTGGTTGAAGAAAGCTAATCTAGCACATCCTGAGCTGCAAGCAACGGTGCTATGTTCTCCTATTTGCCTTTCTTCCAAAATGAACAAAAGTATAGTAATGATATATTTGTAGTTATCCTGGAACAACACATATGCTCCCAACTTAAGTTCCTTGTTTTAGAAGCTAATGTATCAGGAAGGATTCAAGCCTATTAGTTTTCTATGTGCAAGAATTGTTCTTTCATGAAACCATACTCAAGTACTGTACTGCACACAGTAAGGTGGTTTGGGTACATGCTCCATCTGGATCACAGCTACTTCACAACAATACATCTCTAATCTTGGGGATCATAACCCTAGTCATTCCCATTTGTGCTGGGCTGATCCTAGAGTGCACAAATTTCAGAGGGGAGAGATATGCATAATTGCAATGAAAGCATTATACTAGTCAAATATCTTAGCACGATCTGAACGTGTTTCAAATGTATTACAGTTGATTAGCTTTATGCAAAGAAAATTAAGACTTCCCTGTGGAAATGTGGAAACACTTCTCTTTGAATATTGGAACAGTGAATTCAGTGTGGATTTTGGCCATAGGAAGACACATATATTTTGTGAATACGGCTAGTAAAGGCAAAAAAAAAAGTTCTTCCCCATATCCATAGGAACTTGGAAATGACAGTTACCCTTTCATGCAATTTCCACAATGAATTTAGAGATGAACCAGTTCATCTGATGATATATTACAACATCCATGTTGTTTTACCCATTCTAGAGAAAACAAATGTCTAAATCCCTGCTTAGGACCACTTCAAAATGGGGGCAGGGGAGGATGTTATATTTTTGCAACTTAAAAAGCACTATGCATATAGTAAATATGTGTATCAGGAGGAAAAATCTAAACCTCTCTCCAAAATGCTGTTTGGTACCTGCACATATATTACTTCCCATCTATAGGCAGAAACAGTACAATCAAAGGACTTCTGAAAGTCATGTTATATAAGGTAGCTAAGATTGCAAACATTCACAATCATAGCTCTTCAAATCTGGACTTTCTGAAACATCTATTCTCACCAAATGCTTTTATTGCTCTGCCTTTGGACTTCAAGACCGATAAGGAAAGTGCTACCAATGTTAATGATCACTATACATTTTCTATCATAATGGTGACACTAGACTTTTTCTTTATGGGAGGACACTGAAAGACAATTGTGCACATGCCAACTTTTGTCTAGAGAAAAGAGAGACTGCAAACAGTCAAAAACGATTTTTAACAGATCAAATGTAAGACGACAAAACTGAGCAAATGAGCTCTTAGGGAAAGTAGCCTCAAGCATGAAAATCTGGCCAATATGTATGAAAACTGAACTCAGCTTTTCTCAACTTTCAAAAGATATGCAAGATCCAAAGAAACACATTTCTTAATAACCATATTACCTGCATTGCTATGGAAACAAATTTCACATCACGCAAGTTATTAAACACACATTTTGGACAAATGTTAAATGGGACATCTCTGCACAACATACAGAACGTGTGCCTTCGCACTTAATATACAGGCTTGCTTATAAATTTGTGAGTGGTGACTTCATATTAAATCCCCATGCTGTAGGTGCTCTGGACAATGTATACAGTACAATATTCTTCACTTACCCAAATAGGGTTACATGTTACCATGTAGTAAACCCATCTCATGAGAAGGATATACGACTAGAACCATCACAAGCTTAGATGTAGGCACATATTTAATTTTGCTTTCTCTGTATTTCTGTAAAAGTCTTCAATTCCCATGATTTTTACTAAGGTGAGATTTTTGTGAATCAATTTTATCCAATGACACAAACTGATTACTGAGCAACTATATTTCAATTTCTATTTATTGACTGGCTTCTTTTATTTAATGTAGGTACCTTTTGGCAGAAAATGCCACCCCTTTCAAGCATACAAAAAGCCTTAAATAGCCCTGATCTAGCATGTTTGGAGGACATAACAGGCTTCCAGATGCTATCATTTACATACGTAAAACTAGTAACACTGTGAATTGTTTTTTTTTGTAGTAGTAACACAATGGAAGACCCTACTCAAAGAGGGGCAGATGTTATTTATAGAGATTTTGACAGCAAATAGAAATATATTTAAAGCAACTTTTAATGCATAGGCCTTTTTTCCAGTTCTGTAAAACTATGCTATGGTGGAATTCCTGATATTGACTAAATGAAAAATCAGGAAAATATACAAAGTATCTCTGATTTGGAAGTAGACCCTTACGTAACTCCTTTCTTAGCAAAATCTAATCAGCAAATTATCTCAAACGTGATTCTGACAGGCTGACATTTTTCACCAATCCATTAGAATTTCTGAAGCAGGCAATATATAGAATCAGCACCATTTGTGTTTAAACTTGACACCAAAGAAAGTTGTCTACAAACAGGTGAGCGTGCAAACATCCATGCATTAGATTTTTGTGTTTGTCTATAAAATAGCAATGTGATTACAAGAGTGAGCCATTTATGTGTTGCTATCATTTTAACAAAAGATTTATCCTGAAATATTAAAAACTAGGTAATTTCTTACAAACTTAAGGCCTACACCAGGAGACTCTCTGATGATATTATTCTAATACTACTGTCCAGGGTATGCTGGCACTGCAAATCTCAAAATTCCCATTGTTCATGGTGCCTAAGAATTCTGTGATTTGCAGTTACACTACAGCTGGATGTTGTCAGATTAAGGGAAGCTGTAACAGTAGCAGCATTCAACAAAGTAGGGCTGTGCAGTGCTTCACATTCTAAGGCAAAAACGTGCATTGGACCATATGGGCACAAACACTACATTTCTCAGCAACTCCATAAAGAGCTGCCTCTTTTCCTGGGATCAAAATACTTTCCAGTTGCTGGGCAATCTCGGGAAATGATGTGATTTAAGGGATTGTAGATAGGTGCTTATATGATTGTCCCCATAAACTCTGAAGGACCACTTTGCCTTTGAATCTACAGCTCTTCACAAGCCTACAATAAACCTCAAAGGGGCATGGCTCCTTTTAATTCTGAAGCTCTTATAATCAGTCCAGTTAGAATCACT
>JANHZU010002149.1:58158-69687 GCA_032468055.1 Acrochordus granulatus | reverse complement strand
GTTCAGAGAAGCAGCTGTTTTATTTCTGCTCTTACTCCACAAGTCTTCATTCCCACTATTTCAATTGCTGTTTTTTAAACAATAAACTTATACTTTGGTGTGAATCAGCACTGAGAATATTACTGTTGAAAAATGTAACAGTCAAGTGTTTATCCACTTCAGTGGCACATTCTGCATCAATTCATTAAGCTCATTAATCATTTGTTGGTATTCTCCAAAGAACACTTATTGGTGAGGAGGATCCATCCATCATTTAACCTGTGCTCCTACATCTACACAGCTGGCAGCTTCATTTTTGAAGTATTTTTAAATTGCTAAGAGAAAACAAGAGAAAAAAATCTATTCTTGCATCATTGTGATATTCATAGCAAGCTCTTGAGATGGCTTGAGATTGTCATATGAAACTCATACTCTATTATTCTGTTGAAGTCTCTATGCTACCATTTTTGACTAGCAGATTTTCCTAGTTACTCTAACCCAAACAAATTAAAAGTGATAAAGTACAGCAGTCTCCTTGACAAAAAGGAAACAAAGGAATTGAGTAAAATGATTTGGGGATTCTCATTCACTTCAAAGTGTTATTCTGAGGTCATATACATCAATAACTATTGATCTAATTAGGATTTCTCAGCCTTGATGGCTTTAAAATGTCAAAGTCCACAAATTGCTTCAAATTGCTTCAAATTCACGAAGTCCTTCAAATTGCTCCAACTGAGAAACATTGTTTAGAATGATCAGGTGATGCTCCCCTTGCAAAATCTGACATTTTGACATGGTGGAATATGGTAACTCAGGAGGCAAACTTACTGCTGATAAGGAAGGATTCTTTGTACAGACAACTTAAAACATTTGTTTAGTTAATTTAGTGTATGACAAGGTTTTCCCCATCCTGCTTCTGTCAAATAATTTCCATTTTTATAACTCAGAATAGTGAACTGTAAAATAATAGATGTTTTCTACATCATATGCATCATGATTTTTTGACTTTGCAGACACATTTTTACAATTTCAAACAAACTGAAAAGCAAAATGTTGATTTATGGTTACCTGTTTCAACAAGTGACCCTTGGTGGGAATGTTTCTGCTTTTTCAGCTGGCTCTGTTGTCAAAGATAAATGACTCATCTATGCCTACTTCAGACATCTGGCTGATGGAGAACTGCTCCAGCCTTCACTTTCTTCCTAAATGCTTACAGATGACTTCCCCATTCTGCAGCATCTGCTGGCTATCTCATTTGGGAGGCTGTTTTTCTCTTTTACCATGTGTTTCATAGGATTGTATTATTGACAGAATTACACTTCTTCTTTATTCTTTTGAAGTTCCCTTTTCCCTTTCTTTTGCTGAAGACAGAGTTCAATCATGTACAAAGGTTGCAGGAATCAGAGAGAATGTGTAAATACCTATGGGATTCATCTTAACTAGACAGGTGCTTTTCACAGGCAAAAGCCAGAGGAAAAGATTGGAAGAGAAAGAACTGGTTGGAAAATTAAACCATGAAGAAAGGGTAGCAATTGCCTCCATGGAATTACCAGGAATTTCTGTCTTGCCTCTTGCCCATTATTAGAATATGTAGTACTGTGTATAGTACATATAATATATATGTCTTTTCTCCCAGAGCCTCCTGGTTCATAAGCAGCTGAAAAGTAAGGCATCTTTAAATATCTACCTGTTGTGTCTGAATTGCTTTTTGATCACTATCCTTATCTGTTCCTGTGAAAAGTTTACAGTCCTTTATCATTTAAAAGAGTCACTTCTTTTGTTTAGATGTTACATCTATTTCTATATATCCATTATAGTTTTTTAAACGATCTTTTTAAGTTTAGAAGAGATTAACTGAAAATCCACCAGCAAATGTTAGGGAAGTGCATCTCACAGGATTTAAGAATGAAGGCTGAATTGCCTTTAATTCAATCTAACAGATTTCTGATGAATTGTATCAACTGCAATAATTTCAAGAATGTTGGCTGAGAGAACCATTATATATTCTAATACAGTGTAGAGAAGAGAATCTGGGATTTCAGGCTAAGATAAGAAAAAGACTCAAAATAGACAAAAGTCTTTCTGATTTCCAGTCCAAATTTCCAGTTTACAGGTAGCTATTTCTTTAAAGAGGTGCATATTTGTAGCTGTTATCAGGGGTATGTGAAGCATCCAAAGCATGACCTGAATTTGAAATCTGATTTGAAGATCAAGTTGATACAAACTTGCAATTAGGTCCAAAAAATTAATTCAGTTCAATTCAAATTCGTGGCTTGAATTGTCAAGTGGAAATAATCTGATTAAAAATAACCTATGAAAAAGTGTGTGCAAATAAGAATCCTTCAATTCTCATGTCAAATCAATTCAGTAATGTGATTTGAAGGTTCCCTTCACACAAGCTGTCAATTGAAGTGATTAACTAAATCTTTGAATCAAAGATTGATAAACTAAATCTTGGCACAGATTTAATAAGGTTTCTTGGAAGTAAATTTATGAATGACATCCTGACCTTATACCAGAGACTGAATTATTTTACATTGGTTGAATTGTCATTCTGTTATATTTAAGAGCCCAGCATCCCTGATGTCAGATTCCTCTTGGTTGTTTTCCCTTGGAGACATGTCTTATGACAGGTGACCATGAGATATTCCCTGTAAAAGGCTATTTCTCTTTGAAATCATTTGGTTTGGTGTTTGGGAGGGGAAGATAAAGCTCCATATAGTTTGAAGCCTGGAACATTTACCACTACTATTGTAGGTATTCAGCTTCTTGAGTTTTTACAGATTAAGGAAATGATGAATAGTAAAAAATACAATTTTGATAAAGACATCTAGGGCTTGAAGGAAAATTTATTTTTAAAAACTAAAAAATAATATTGTGTATGTGTTATAATGTAATAATGATTGATATTTATTTTTGCTGTTTGTCTATGTATTTATCACAACCCACTTTTCAGTGTTATGAAAAATAACTCTATGTGGAAAAGAACTCATAATAAATTAAACAGAGTTAAAACATGAATAATTCACTAATGAACCCAATCAAAATAACATGCACAAACAGCCTAAAAACTAAAATGCCAAATAATATCATAATATCACAGCAGTATTATTTTAACATAATTAAATTATTAATTCAAAAGGTGCTTGATCATATATTTCTAGGGGATTCAAACTGAGGTCCAGATTTTCTTGAATAAAGACTTGAAGTATTACATGAAAAAATACTCTCCCCCAAATTCATTTGCTTTACTTATTACATTGCTCCTATACTAGTGGTTGTGACACTAAACTCCCACAGCACTTAACAAATGATGATGGACAGTAGAATACTGACAACGTAAAGTGTATATTCGTTTTTTAAAATCAGTTGTGAATTTTAATGTCCTTTATTCTTAAGGATATTTTTGCTTACCCAAGTATTTTTTTTTTTGGTCATTAAAAAGTGTTGAAAGCAGAATGAAACTACAGCCATGGCCAAAAGTTTTGAGAATGACTCAAATATTAATTTTCACAAAGTCTGCCACTTCTAGTGTTTTAAAATCTTCTTGTCTGATGTTACTATGGTATACTGAAGTATAATTACAAGCATTTCATCAGTGTCAAAGGCTTTTATTGACAATTATATTAAGTTTATGCAAAGAGTTAATATTTGCAGTGTTGACCCTTCTTTTTCAAGACCTCTGCAATTCGTCCTGGCATGCTGTCAATCAACTTCTGGGCCACATCCTGACTGATGGCAGCCCATTCTTGCATAATAAATGCTTGGAGTTTGTCAGAATGTGTGGGCTTTTTTTTGTTCACCCACCTCTTGAGGATTGACCACAAGTTCTCAATGGGATTAAGGTCTGGGGAGTTTCCTGGCCATGAACCCAAAATCTCCATGTTTTGTTCCCCAAGCCACTTAGTTATCACTTTTGCCTTATGGCAAGGAGCTCCATCATGCTGGAAAAGGCATTGTTCATCATCAAAATGGATCTTGGATGGTTCGGAGAAGTTTATTTTCACAGCAAAGAGGGACTTTGCAATTAATTGCAATTGATCTGATCACTCTTCATAACATTCTGGAGTATATGCAAATTTCCATCATACAAACTGAAGCAGCAGACTTTATGAAAATTAATATTTGTGTCATTCTCAAAACTTTTGGCCAGAACTGTACAGAAAAGGTCATGAAATAATCCAAAGGAAATTTGACAAGCAAGAAGTTTACAAGAAAGGAGAGGAAAGATTATCAAAGGGCTAAGTCACCAAAAAAACAGAGTTTGAGTACTGAATAGGCTAAAAGTCCTCCTTTTTAGTATAGATTTGTATTTACATTTGTATTCTTTTAATTCCAGAGCAGTTTACAATCAGTGGATATTTCTAAAAGATGAAAGATGATTATATTATAAAATATAAATGTAGTATACATATAAAATATATTTATATATTTGCTCTAAAGCTTAGAAATTGTAGACTATAGGATAGCCAATTTTGTGACTAACATATTTGAGGCATTAAAATATGCAATATTGGCTTAGTTCATACACACTTCATTAAACCATTAACGTACTGTGTTAGACTAAGCTTAAAATATTATGTGAACATAATCACAGAACATTAAACAGGATCTATAGCTTAGCCAACTAATTTATGATTTAACATAAATGTTAAATCATAAGATGAGCTGGCTCACACAATTTATTAAAACAATGATTGAAACAAACAGCAAACTCTGAATTACTAAACAATTGTTAGCCCACTGTGAACATATGTAGCATGTTATATGAATCTGTATGTCTTCAAAGCCCTTTAACACATCCAAGCTGCAGAGGAGCAGCAGACGTATTTGGACTTGTCTTTAATTTTCATGGTAAGAGACAGAACCCTATTCTGTTGAGTATAAAGGAGGGTATATTCAGCAGTACCATCCCAAATTTGCTTGATCCTATTGCAATTAATTACTAATGCCAAGAAAACTATATGCATTCATATACTTTTCCTTTAGGAGCTCAAGGTGAGATACATAATGCTTCTTCCTCCAACCCAAAGTCACCCTGTGAATTTCCTTTGATAAGGCTGGATTTGAATCTGTGATCCCCCAGTGCCAGTTAACACAAGAACTCAATACAAAGGCATTGTTACTTTTTAAATTATAGGCAACATAATAGATTTTCTATTGTTTTCATCCTTCATATAGGTGACAACTTTTTAATATTTCTTCATTCAGATATTACAATCAGGAAGAAAACAGATCATCCAAAATGAATGTGCATATTTAAAATTATCCCTTTTAATCTGAATTAAACAAAATGTATGTCTATCATAAATAAATAATCATAACAACCTGTCTAATTATAGCTCTGTCTTTCTACTCTAAATCTTTCATGGTCAAAAACATTTATCACAACACACTGAATATTTCTATGAGACTGATTTTCACAGGTGGCTACTGTCTAGGGGTTGACTCAAGTTTGAATGGGAAAGATAGTCCTATAGATACCAGGTACCAAGCCATGTAGAACTTAAATGTTGGCCACCAATATCTTGAATTAAACCCATAGGCAAACTGATAACCAATGGAATAATCACATCACAGGTGTGAACACTGCTGAATTACCACAAAAACAGAAACTATATATATGGAGAAAATCTACCAACTGCTTAACACACAGTAGATATTAAATTGATCCAGAGTTTACATTTTAAGTCTTTTCTTTATACTTTTTTCTATCAAGAAGTAAACTGGCCATTCTGAAGTTTGGAGGCAATTGATCAGTGTTTATACTACAGTTCTGTCTGAGAACAGGTAGTCCCTGCCATACCAGTTTTAGACCTTACAGATTGGGAAAAACATACAAATCCTGGAAAGCTACTAATATTTAACATTAACAGTACTGAGCTGGGTAGATCAATGGCTGATTGAGGAGAAGGCAGCTTCATAGGTATGGAAGTGGGGGAGGAACTGACAGTGATGCCGAGGATGGAACTGGCATGCATAATTTCACTTCCGGATGTTCAGTTCATGCAAATGGAATTTGTTAATACAGCTTTTGTGGGTATAAATATTTATCATCTGAACTCCACCAAGGAACTCAAGGAAACCATTTCCCCCCCTAAAACAACATTCTGCTATAGCCTGATTTGAGAGACAGGCATTGCTCCAAAATCACTTTATTATCATTTATATTAGTGTTTTTTTAAAAAACTGGGGCAGCATAAAACCATATGTAAACATAGTCACTCACTGAGCTTCCATAGCTTAAATGGACCAACACACTAATTTCTGAACCACATGGGTTAAATGTAATGATCAAAGATATCAGATTGTCAAAACAGAATGTTATAGCTTTATGTTTACAATAAGAACAAGTGTTCCCCAACTAGGCCACTCTCAGATGCACTGAGAGTACAATGATCAAGATTTCTAACCAGCATGATAATTTGAAGCCCCAACATATTTTGAGGGCATCTGGTTGACTAAGGCTAATATAAAGTAACAGAGACCTAAATGTTTACTTATGTTCTACTAAACATTTGAATCAAGAGTTCCAATAAGCAAAATAAACTTATAGTAATTAAAAACGTAAACAACTTCTCTAATCTCACCTTGCCATGGCTTCTTTCCACCTTTCGGAAACACTTATTCAGAGAAAGATTATGCCGGACAGAGTTCTTCCAGCCAGTGGGAGCTGTAGCAAAGTATGGGAAGCGTTCCAGAATCCAGCTGTAAATTTCTTTCACTGGCAAGCTTTTATTAGGAGAATGTTCAATTGCCATGTATATAAGCAGGCTGAAAGAATATGGGGGCTTAGATGTGGCAGATTTCTTCTTCGGATTGGAATAGCAGGAGGATGGATATGCTGGCATGTTATCCCCCTCAATATCATACAGAGGACTAACAACTGGAAGACCTTCACTTCCGAGACTGAAGTTTGTTAGGAGGTTACTGTTTTCATGCAGCCAGTTCAAGTTGGTGAGCTCATCATCTGCAACTTCACTATCCATGGTTGTGGCCTTTGGTCGAGCAGCATCACCTGCCTCCGGCAAGCTTCCCATTCTTTGGATATGCCTTAGACCTGCAGCTTTCTCTACTCCTGGTGTTTCAGCTTTCTTATCTGGAGTCATTCCTGTTACTGGACCCATTTAATCTTGTAGGCCTAAACATAAAAATAAAACCTTAAGCATTAAAAAATAGGTTGTTAGTTGCCCTATACTTAAGTTGAGCACTGAATGATCTTGTTCAGTATTATCCAACTTTTCTGTTTTAACAAATCAATATCTAGATTTTTAATAACATACCTGACAGAAATGTGATACAAGTACTTCTTGTTTATGATTGCCTTGTTTAGCAACTGTTTGCAGTTATGATAGTGATGAAAAAATACTGTTATGACTAATCCCCACATTTATGACCTTCACAGGTCTGTAAAGCAAAGGAAAGTTGAAGTAAGATCATAAACACAATCACAGTTACACTTAGCAACCATTTTATTTAATGTCTGAGACGCCAGTCCCAATTGTAGTCACTAAATGAGGACTACCTATAGACTTATTAATGAAGTAGTGGTTTATTTGATTTTGAAAGTGTAGGAGATAGGCAGGACTCTTGGATTTAGAAAAAAATTACTTCACAACAAAATACCACACATCTTCACAACAGTGTGGGGCTGCTGCTTCTTTGCAATACTTCTGGGAAGACCATGTGATCAAATAAATATTGGTTGGTCATATGGCCATTCCCGAAAATACTACAAAGGAGAAGTGTCTATAACATCCTTCACTCCTTAGTATTCAGGGGCTACTGTTGCTACAAAAAGAAGAAAATCAAGAACTCATAACACCCTGAAAATCTCAAAGCAAAAAGTTCCAAATGTCAAAATGGACTTATTCTAGTAATTATAAAATTTATATTCTAGTAGTGTGAACATTCAAAGCAGACAAGCTAATTACTTCAACAACTAGTATGAACTTGTAAGGTAAATCAAGATTATAAAAACATTACAACATCCATAATTCAGTCCATTTTTCAAAATCCACACTGAGGCTACACCTTCATTTAGTTAAAAATGTTTACAAAATATTTGCAGACTTTTAAGTTTCCAGGAACTTTATCTTAAACAAGGTAGTAAAAAATCTAGGGGACAAAAAAGAAAGGGGTATGGGACAAAAAAAGACAGCAACTTTTTAACCATGTTTAAAGCTTCTTAAGACTATAGGTAATCAGATCAATTTACTGAGATTTCTACATAGCTGCCATGTTGCATACAGTGAGAGCCAAAATTCAAGTGACGCAAGTGTATCACACACAACTGAAGCTGACAAGTGTGCATTTGCCATTTCGGTTTTAGACATTAATTGTTGTTTGTGCAAAATGGAGAAAAGGAAAGTTCTGTTGGAGAAAGCTCAGAAAAGAAGACATTCATTTTGAAGAGCAGAATATTGGAGTCTGTGGGTTTATCGTCCAGCTTGTCCTTTGTTTGCTTGATATATTTATTTTAAATATTTATGAGATCTATAATCCATTAGAAAGCAATAAAAACACTAAAACCACATAAAAATGACTGAAAGGTGATCTAGATAACAACACTTCCTGCATTACATGACAAATATTAGAAATTATATTTAGAATTTTTTTATTGTGCTTTCTAGAACTACTCTGATTTATTAAAAATACATTTAAGCTGTTAAGTATAAACATGTAAAAATTATGTTTAAAAATTTTAACTGCCTATTTCTGTTGAGCTGGGATCTAGTACCCTATTTTTCATAGAAATATCAGTCTGGATAGTGTGAATTCAAATAATACAACCATTTCATGAGACTTGTTATCAGCACTAATCAAAACCTATCTTTATATAGATTATTTATACTAAACTCCATCATGTTATTATGATGGTCGTTTAGTTAGCCTTTTGCAGTAGCAGATAAAAAACCCTCCCCCATCTTTCCAACTATTCCATCTATTAATAATCCTTACAACAATTTTAAGCTATTGGTCAAATAATATTAAAACTAGAGGAATTTCCTAAGTGTCTTCCCTTTGGAGTTGGCTGCGCTTTCTCAAAAGGCACAGGCAGTGATGGTAGTGTCACGGCAAAAACTTATTACGCACTCCTCAGATTTTGAAAGAAATCAGAAATACAGAGAATGTAAGATAAGGTGACTTATCATTTTAATCTCGGAGCTAATATTTGGCTTTCACTGGCAACATGTTTCCATTTAGAGCACTGAAGGGTGAAGACCCATCCACATCTTCTGTAATATAACAGGGGAGCATTTAAAAAACTATTGGTTGGCTTGATGGAAATGTACCATCACAACACATTCTGAAGAAAAAAATATTTAATTTTTCAGAGTGTAGGGTATGAAGTGGAAAAAGTTTGGCCATGGAAATTGTTAACTGGCTTATGCATTCTAATACATAAGCCATTAGATAATACTGACAGACTAACTGCACATAATACTGACAGATTAACTGCACATGATATTGCTAATAACTGCCTGCACTGTGGTTTGGTAGCATATCTGTTTCTCTTTCGAAATAAAGAACTCAAAGATAATGGATATGATCTTTAAGCACATTAACCCTCCAAGAAACAGTAATCAGTCAGTAGATTTATCAATTCATTTAATAAATGTGCACAACTAAGAGCGTGGTTAGTCACAAGATATACATGACATTTACACAATTCCACTGCATTCAGTGTCCACCACTTTGATCTCCACAGTTTACATATACTTTGCTGTGAAAATGTGACTTGCCAACAATGAAATTGATGATATTACCTAGTTGGGTAATGAAATGTCTGCAAGCAAATAACCAAGCTCAGAGAGCACCAAGAACTCTGCAGTTCAACCCTAAACTACATGTATTTTCTATTGGATACATCAAACTCTGAAGAAAAATAAAAAAATAAAAAGCCCTTCCAGAAAGATAGCTGGATCACAAGCAAATTTAATTTGTTGTGATATTGTTGCATTAAAGTATTAACTGGAAAAGTCTTAATAAAAATAAAGATTTTTGCTAATCAAGCTCAATATTATTTGGACTTAGCCCCGTTTGAATGTACTGTATAGAATTATTTTCTGTACATAAGGACAAATTTCCCAATGGGGAAACTCTACAGTACATAAATTTTCTCTAAATTAAAACACATCATAAAAATTTGTATCACAAATATGTTAAACCTGTAGTTTACAACAGAGCAGCAACATCATGCTTGGTGGTTTGCTGTAACCTCTTTGATTAAATTCTGCATCAAAGACATTTGGTAAGCTGTAAAGCAGTGGAATTTATACTCCTTCTCTACATAAAAGAAATACTGTTTTCATTTCACAGTGGGAACCCAGAACACATCAGTGTGAATCAAACAGAGTTATGACATCTAATCAAGTGCAGGTTTCTATAGCAATGGCACTGTGATTTCTTCAAGCCTGACAGCTGATTTGTGGCAAAATACACCATTGCTTTACATTTATGAACATCCACAGAATAAAAAGTTGCTCAGATTCACTCCCAGTTGAACCCTGTGCATGGAGGTGGTCCAGCAGGGATGCCTGGGGAGGAGTCCTACCTGGTTATTTGGGAACGGTTCAAACTTGTTGGTCCTGAGGAAGTGGACAAGATTCTCACTGCTGACAGGCTAATTTCCTGCCTATTGGATCCTTGTCCCTCCTGGTTGGTGAAAGCCTCTAGGAGAGTGACTTCCAGGTGGGTTCAAGGAGTGATTGTTCACTGCAGAGGGGATGTTTCTGGGACCTTTTAAGAAGGCCTGGTACACCACCTACTCAAAATACCATCTCTTGACCCCACCTGTCTGGACAACTTTGGTCCAGTCATCCACATCCCCTTTTTAGGGAAGGTAGTAGAGAAGGTGGTTGCTTGGAAATTTCAGAGGGTCCTGGATGAAGCAGATTATCTGGTTTTAGGCCTGGTTATGGGACAGAAACATCACCGGTCACACTTAGGGACAATCTCTGGCAAGAATGAGATGGAGATAATGTGTCCATCCTAGTGCTACTTGACCTCTCAGTGACCTTTGATACCACAGACCATAGTATCCTTTTGAGCCAGCTGTGGTAATTGGGGCTGGGTGGCGCAGTTTTTCTTCAAGGGCAGTCCCAATCAATTTTGACAAGGAGGAAGAGGTCCAGCCCACGGCTGCTCCTTTGTGGCATACCACAGGGTTCAGCCCTTTCTCCACTCCTTTTTAACATCTACATGAAGCCACTGGGTGAGATCATCCATCGCCATAGGATAAGGTATCATCTGTATGCTGATGATGTATAATTTTATATCTCCATTCTAGGCAAGCCAAGTGTTGCTGTGACTGCCCTTTTGCAGTACCTAGAGGCTTTTGAGGATCTGGGTGGGGGACAACAGGCTTTGACTGAACCCTGGTAAAATCGAGTAACTGTGGATGCAAGGGCTTCAAGCTCTGGGGGTTTAACATCTTTGGTTCTGATGGGATAGCACTGCCCCAGACAGACCCAATGTGCAACCTGGACTCATAACTCCTGCTCAATGAGCAGATGGCAGTCATGGCTAGAAGAGCCATTCCACAAC
>JANHZU010002149.1:42125-58058 GCA_032468055.1 Acrochordus granulatus | reverse complement strand
GTTGCATCCATACCTGGCTCTGGAGTCCCTACTGAAGCCCTAGTCATCTCCCAGCTGGACTACTGCAACACACTCTACATGGGGCTATACTTGAAGAACATCCAGAAGCTACAGCTGGTGCAGAGTGCGGCTGCACAAACAGTTCTTGGGGTCCCTAGTGTGACCCATGTGAGACTGCTGTTCCGTGAGCTGCACTGGCTGGCTGGTTTGTTTCTAGGTGCAATTCAAGATGTTGGTCATGACCTATAAAGCCCTTCATAAAGCAGGGGCTCAACCTGCCCCACCCGTGCCAACATGATATGATTTGGATCCCATCAGCCAGGGAATTTCGACTGGTAAGCTCCAGAAGAAGGACCTTTTTTGTTGTGATGCCTATCCTATGGAATAACACTGAGGCAAGATTGGTCACCACTTTGCTGGCCACCCATAAAGCCCTAAAATATGTGTAGCTGTGTAGATTAGCCTGGGGCCTAGATACTAGTGTGTCATGGAGGTGGCTGGTAGATTGAAGGCCCCACCTCTATTATAGCCTCCAACCATCTTCTTTATTCTTCTTTTAGAATTTTATCTCATTTATTGTTATAGTGTTTTTATGATTTGATTGTAAACTGCCCTGAATTGCTGTAGCAAGATTGGCAGGATATTAATTAATTAATTAATTAAAAAGATGCATTTTGGGGAGAGGTTGTTGTTTTTCCCATCCTGTCTCTCACCAGGGACTAAGCTGATAGATGGCTGATTTCCCACAATCCACAATAATGAAGGGATTTTAATTCTAGCTACCTAGTAGCATTTCTTTCCATCTGCAATTTTATTTTTTGCCACTTAGACTGGATAAAGCCATCTAGCTTCAAATAGCTTGGAAGGAATAATCTTAGCAAAAGACTGTCCCTCTTTACAACTTCTACTTGCTGTCTCAAATACCTAAAAATTACCATGTGACATAAATCCAGCTGTTGCTGTTATTATAGTATTATTTGGTACATAATTTTTCAAATTACTGATTTAACATACATTTCAGAAACATTTTTCTGATAAAGTATGTAATTTCAATTCTCTCAACTGTTATTGAATGTTCCTGTCTCCCAAGTCCCATGGTTTCTTTGTTAGTCATCATGTCTATACTAGGCAAGTAACAGCAGACCATACTCTAAATAGACTGGCACACTTATTTAGCACTAATTTTTGAGCCAGATAGACATATTATTTGCAGAAAGTAGAGTTTTTGCAGACCTTCTTCAAAGAGTGTCTTCAACTGTAATTTTTAATATGATATACATATAAATGAAAACAGTGAAGTACATACAAAACTAAATAAAATTCAAGTTTTGTCCTGTCCTTGCTCATTGTTGTCCCTCTTCCTTTTGTAAGATTCCCAGTCTAACCCAAAAGCTTAAACTTCTGCCAAATCAAGATGGCACTTCTTTGCTCTATATGATTTACAAACCAGCTTCCAAGCGTACTCCAAGTTAGCCCTAACAACAGTTTACCCATTATGCAAATTAGAAAATAAGCAAACTGAACAAAGAGAAACAGATTGCTGGGTGGAGCTTAGAGATTGAGCCTGTGAGCCACGATATACTTCCCATCCTACACTATAGCTTAGAGAACATAGAAAGACATTTTATATCAGGTCAGAGCATCTGTCCAATGTAGTCAAATTTCTCTAACCTGGAACCTTCAAAATACATGTGATAACATTGCCCTAATTCCCAGTTAATATGATCACACAGAGTAGAATTAGGAGAGCTGTGGTCCAATTGGGAGGGCATCAGGTACGGAAGGGATAGGTGTTCCAGTTCAAATCAATGCACATAAACTGGAAACACTTTTCAGCTCACCCAAGAAACTTGACACTTCTATCCACCTGCTTGCTTGTAAGATATAGTCACCATGATGTATTTTTCTTGAAAAACCAATTGCAGCTTTGGAACTGCCCAGCTGAACTTGCATCATGATCTTGTTTGAATCAAATTTCTAATTATTTTTATTAAAAACATTTCTATATATGTTTTAAAAATCCCAAATTACAAAACTTTGCCCAAGAAAATATATTTTGCTTCATATTATGTCTTGGGCAGGAATTTTTCTTTCTAGCAGAAGAATCCTCCATCTCCTTGCCCATATCCTCCCATATTTGGCAGCCTGGGCATCAGGCAGCCTGGGAAAGTTGAAACTAGCAAGTGTACTGCATTCTAAATAGTGTCATGTTCAGCTTTCATGACTTCCTGCTTGCTCAGCATTGCACGTTCCAATCAGCCTCTGAACAAATGGACTGTGCCCTCATTACCAACACTTAAAACCTTTGGCATGTAATGCTAGAGTGCATTATGTTATGATGCTTTTACAGCATGTACGTGCAGAAGAGTGCAAGTGGGGGCAGGGAAGGAAGAAGAGGATTGTTACCAAACCTGTAATTATTAAGTGACATCACATAAAACTTGCTTTTGTGCCAGGCTGAACTGGTTTTACAAAATAAGGGAGGAATCCCATGTTAAAAACAGAGACAACTGCAACAGCACCAAAGAGTAACCTCAAATTACAACTTGGATACTGTTTAGCATTATGTAAACAAAAATATGGATGAGTTCACACATCATGTTAGACTATGATTTACTGAATGAATGTGTTAATCAAATTATACAATAACCTAAATCATAGTTTAGAATGCCTAGGTTCTTCCAACAAGCTAAGCCAAAATCCAACAAAATTTGACATGTGAATCCAGTCAGTATCTCAGCCTGGGTACTGTATCTGCATTTGACAATCAGTTATAAGGACTTAGCTGGTTTGAGCCTGAAACACACAATGCTATTTATCTACAAAGAATCACTTTAATCTTGATATTCAGCATCTAGATAGCTTTTTAGACTATTTGACTCCCAACTTTGAAAGCAAATTCAGCTGAAATGTAGAACTGCTTCTCTGAAATCAATGCACATTTCCTTCTGATAATTTAATGTTCCAGTGGAGCCACTTCATGCGAACGGAGAAAAACCTAAATAAGCAACTAAGCTTCATTTTGCTTAGCCACCAGGCACAAAAGCAGTCATTCATTGAAAGTAGGTACGTTCTAGAAAAATGCAAGGTATCTAGGCCAAAGAATTATATTAATTTCTTCTCTTTTCTTTTGTTCTCAGGATTTTCCACACATACGCTGGTATATACCACCCATCTCACTGGAGCTGTTACTGGGATCAGAGGTCAGATTTAAATTCCCAAATGCACTGCTGATAGCCTATATTTGATTACAATGCTACTTACACCACCATGTATCCAAGACAACTAAAGCATTATGCTCTCCTCAGGGATAAAAACCTACCACTCTGTCATAGGTTTAGGCAGGCTGGCATAGCAGTTGTTCAGATGAAACTATGCATACTGCATATTGCTCAGCATCAGAGCATCAAAAAGGTTCAAGTTATTGTTGTTTCTCTGTTGCCTGATGGCAAGACCTGCTGATAGTTAAATCAGTCTTCAGATTTTAAGCACACCCAGGATGTGCTCTCAGCTTTGCCATTTAAATTAATAATGAGATATGTCAACAGACAGCCTTCTCCCATAAGCATCAGGTGGGTGGTCCATTTTTTTAAATGGCTCATATATGTTTATATGTATCCATCCTTTACCCATTTAGCAATTTAAAAAATGATTGTTAACAAAACCAGCTATGAAAAATAGGCTTGAAAGCAAACACTGCTAGTAAAGAACTTAGCTAACTGGGACTTTTCACAATTTTTTCTCTGTGGTTCAAACTGTTCATGCCTGGATATGCTCAAAATTTAAAGAATACATCTACATGGAACAGAACAAGGAGGCTTCCAATATAGACATCTGTTTTTCACTCTGAAAGCTTCTCCCCATTTATACCTAACCACCATACAAACATGTCCTGGTAACATCTATTTTCTGCAGTGTTCTGATAAAATTGTTGCTTTCTTTTTAAACCCAGATCATGAGTAAGACAGGCTTAAGTTCTCCTTACCTGCACCGATGTTAAAAGAACGTTTTCTTCCTCCTTCCACACTATCTAAGGGCAAACCCAAATGAAATTTACTATACTATGTCATACATTACTTTGGAGAAAAGTCAGGTAACAATATAATGTAAGCAGAGCTGAAGGAGGCAGTCACTTTTTTTCTCTGCCAATTCAAGAATAGGCAGGTAAAACTTCTAAATAGTGGAGAGAGGCCCTGAATGCAAATTCAGAAAAAGCTGTATCAGAATTAAATGGTTTCAATGTCAAAATTAACAGCTAGGCTACAAAGAACTCCAATTAGGCTAACAAAGTTTTCAATAAACCATGGATATGGACAATTTATGAATTATTTCATTAAATGATTTTCAGGGGTAAAATAACCAGAGACAAAATAAGAAGTATTTCCAGTTGATTTTAGGTACTCAACTGAATCAACATCTAAAATATTTCTAGTTCCTGAAACACTGACATAAATCATAGCCCAAGCTAATTAGATTGCCAACTAAAATGTTAAATATTCTTCAATAGCGTAACTGTTTTTTGTATATATGCAACTGAACATTTCCTTTCATTCCACCAGCTGTAACTTTTCAGAATATGAAGCTCAGATTCTAACAAAAGTTGGAAGAAAATAGTATATTCTATTTTTGGACAACTGTGAGCCTGACTACAAATGTGGCTTTCTGCCAACACAAAGCATCATTTGTTTGATATATAACCACAGACAGGCAATAATTAGTGACAATTTTGCTCTGCTGTACGCATACACATCTATTGGAAAGGTAGGGCAAATACATGAGATGTAGAACCAAAAATACATATAAAGGACAAAGGTTTCCTCTTTCTGTCTTGTCTGACTCTACAGGGCAGTGCTCGTCTCCGTTTCATAGCTGAAGACCCAACGTTGTCTGAAGACGCTTCTGTGGTCATGTGGTCTGCATGACTATATGCTGAGGCACAGAGAACATTGTTATCTTCCCACCAATTTAGGTGGTACCTAGGAGTAAGAGGTCCAGCATTGCATTTTGCGTGCTTTCAAACTGCTAGGTTGGCAGGAGCTGGGGTGAATAACAGGCCCTCACTCTGTTACTACAGTGCCTTGGGTCTTGAAGTTAGGTTGCCAACCTTCTGGCCAACAAGCCCAGCATCGTAACTGCTAGGCCACCGCACCCTACAAATATATATAAAATTAGATTTGCAAGGCCATAGGTCTATTTGGAAAAACTCTGTGAAGTAGGAAAAAGCTCCAAGGATTCCATTCCATCTCAGTAGTGGCTGAGCACAGAGTAGGGATAGTGTTTTTAGACTGGCATGCATATTTTTAATTTTAAGATCACACTATAAATGTTCCCACAAAATAGCTGTTTTGTCACAATGTACCCATTTCCCGAAAAGCAGTACAAAGGCATAGTTGGGAATCAGTAGCGTATACGTTTGATAAATACATAAATTAACTCAACTATTGGTTTGAAGAGTATTTTCCCAAGATGTAAATGTACAAGATGTAGAAAATAGATACAAGATGTACAAAATTCCCAAGAACCTATGTCATAAAATGCCCAAAAGTCAGAGGACTGAATTTAAAGACTGAATGGTCCCTTTCTCTCTTTGATTTTGTGATGCTAATTATTCTGGTTTTATGTCTAAGATTTTATAGACATTTGTCCACAGCAAAAAGTCAATATGGTGTACTTGGTCAGCATGCTGACCAAACTGGAAAAGCATGGCTCATCCTCAGTGATGATCACTATAGCCCTATGTGATGATAGTTCCTCACATAAAGAGAAAAACACTCTCCCCTCTTATAATTCAGGGAAATGTCTGATGATTTCTGCTTCTGCGGCAACTCCCTATGTAATATCAAAGCTACCAAATGTGAACTCTGTAAGGCTGATTTATCCTTCTCCACAACCATGTGTAGGCATTTGATGTGTACCTATGCAGCGCAGGGGTTTTTGGGTAAGGGGAGGTTGCAGATGGTCGAACACACACACCTTCAAAATCTCAACTGCATGTTGTGTGGAGGTTCATGTGCTGAATTGGTTGATTCCTGCTGGGAAGTGGGCGAAAGGCAACTTTGCTGTTTGAGTGCCCCCTAACCAGAACATTAACATCTGCAGAAGTATGAATGGGACAGCTATGCAACTGTCTCTGAATGGCAGACATGTATATTCACATACACACAGTTGAGAAGTATAAACCAGCCTGTATTGTGCAAGCAGTCTACACTGCAATAGTCCTAAGTGCAAAGAACGAAACAAGAACAATGACCCAAACAGCTTGTTTCTTATTTTCCAATCTCTTATCTAACCAGGTAAGAACAACTTCAAAAGTATTATATCTCTATTTAATTTGCAGTAAAGGGTGGAAGAAAACCATTGCAACTCTTTGAGGCCCTACCAGCAAGGCCAAACAGCTCTAAAGGGAGGACCATACCATATTTTGTTTCAGATGAAAGAAACAATTATACTGAATAATTAATGTAACTCTGTGCAGGCAAGCCTGGACTTTGATTCAAGATTTCATATTACAATATACCTTGGAACAAGTTAAGCCTAGTTTATAACCTCTACTGTATTAGAGCCAATCAGCTGCTTCAGTTCCAATGAAAAAATAACTTTTGCATATATTCCACAATGAGCTAGCAGTACAGATATTGGGTTACTAAAAAGAATTGGTCCTCTGAAACTTAATTTTTTTTAAAAATTTAAAATTTAAAAAACTTAAAATCTTTTTCTCGCCCAACCTATGTATAGTGCTGATATTGCATAACTTTATTCATCTTTTCTAGCTGAAGCTTGGAAGGAAAATGTCATTTTGCCTAATAAAATATTATCTTTCTTCTTGGGGAAGATCAAGTTGGCTACGAAAATGCAAAAGATCCTGTCAAGATATTAAGAGAAGTAATATATAAGTATTTCAGAGTATCAGGCACACATACATCGAGCACATGAAGACAATACGAGGAATCTGCCTGCCAGTTTACTTTGTGTCTCAATGGAGTTAAAATATTGGATAAAGTAATGTATAAAGAGAAGAAAAACTCCATTACAAGGTTATGTGGCAAGATTGCTCACCACATTTCCCATGCTCTAAACTTTAAGTATTTGTTAAAAACACATTATTTGTGCTACACAGTTGCACCTTTCTCCAGTTCAACAGATATTTATATTCTCTTTGAAGAATATAGATTTTTAAAATTCAAAACAGTTTGGGTATGCAATCCAATGCATACTTAATTGCTTCTCTAAATTCAGTGAGGCATACTTGAATGGATATATACAGCTCTGTGCAAAAAGCTCTTTGGATTATCTACACAATCACTTTTATCTCGTCCATGTAATTTTAAAACTTCTTAGCTTCAAGGAACTTTTTCTATGTTAGTATCAAACAGGGCATGTAAACTCTGATTAGAAAACATGGGGCTATGTGCATGCTGGCCCTACCTCTTCTTGTATGTCCACCTAAATTTATCTATCTTATCTTTTTATTAAAAGACAAGATTTGGAGAGGACAATGGTTTCATTAGTTTTCATTCAAATGCAATAAAAGACCTTGATAAAGCATAGTCTACTTCACCTGGAAAGTTTTAATTTTCTAGTGAAAAGTCAATATGTACTAATGTATTGGCTGGAAGTAACTTTGAAAAGCAACAGGCATCCTCTACTCAAGAAGGGATCCAAAAACTTATGATTTTCTATAGGTTGCTGAACTCCAGCAGCCCCTCAGCGAGGCTCTAATTGAAGAGACAATGAAAGTTGTAGTTTAGCACCAGAAGAAACACTGTTCCAACCACAAGAATGGGTAGGTGAGTGAATAATGAAACATTCAGCCATGACACAAATTACATCAGATGTCAGGATACACCTCTATAAAGATGGAGTATCTGTTAAACAGTCACTGCACATGTGCCATCATTTGGATGTAAACTCAGTTTGTAGCAAATGCCAACCCTTTCTTTAAAGACTGCAATTTATTTTTTATTTATTAAATTTATCCGCCATCCATTTCACTGTCATGAAACTCTGGGTGGCTACAAACTGATAAAAGAATAACAAATTAAAGCAATAAGATAATAAATACATTAAAATTAAACAAAGGACTATAGTATAGATGGGATTTTCTAATCCTGTAACTACTTCCAGGATGACACATTCCATCTGGGCCCCAGGCCAGTCAGTAGAGCCAGGTTTTAAGGACTTTGCAGAAGGCCAAAAGGTGGGGGTTGATCATACCTGGGGGGGAGGTATGTTCCAGAGGGCAGGCACCGTGGCAGGGAAGGCTCTTTTGCACCCTGCCAGCTGAAGTTCCTTGGCCAACAGGGTCCCACAGCAAGCCACTTCTGTCAGTGAGTGGGGCAGGCCAATCTCACTGAAGTGAGATGGTTCCTCAGGTAGCCTGGATCCATACCATAAAGGTCATTAATATTCATTAACAATTACTACATCCAAGACAGTATGACAGTACCATGACAGAGAAACAACCCATTATATTTGCTGGTTGAGATCATGGCAAACTTGACAGGGAAACAAACCCTCATTCATGAAGTGAGATAATGCAAGCTAGCTGAAGAGAATATCATTTAACATTATATAATGAAAGAAAGAACTTGAAAACTACACACTCTTTTTTCCTTCTGGTGGGTTGCACTGGAAGTTGAGAAGGCCTCAAAAGTTTAATAACCAAATTTTTGCAAAAGCAGATTTTAATACTGAAATGTAACTAAATTCAAAATTTTTCTTTGCTTATTCTTGTGTTCATGGAGGCTTTCTATGATAGTGAACATCAGGACAAAAGACAGTTAAAATCAAAGCCAAATTAAAAACTATCATTATTAACAGTTAATGAACAAAAGTTTGGTGAAAGGGTTTTCCCCCCATCTTTCTAAAATAGTGGTAGAGGTGGCGCCAAGTACACTGCTTTACAAGTACACTCCAGGTTTCAAAACTGGAAAGCCATTTTCTCCAGCTTCTCACCACCCAGATTAGATATTTAAACTGTAAAGTTAGTACTGTGTACTTAGAGTGTGGACTAGTTCATCCTTCTCCAATTTGATGCCCTCTATGTCTGTACAAATAGAATGCTATAATTCTCAGCAATAACTGCTTTTAGAGATGTACCATATTTCAAGACATCCAGAGACAAAAAAATGATGGTTTACAGAAGTAATCAGTGAGTATAGAGGTGGCATATTAAAAATATTTTTATTATTCTCAACTGTGTTTTCTAATTCAAACTACAGTAACCGATCTCTACAAAAATGCTGCAATATTCTCTCGCAAATACAATAAAAGATACAACTGTAAGTAAATGGTAAAATGCTTAAAGCCTCGTTTGAGTTGAGCAGCATATAAATAATGCTAAATAAATTAAATAATGTACTTTAATAATAACATGTATTTTAAAAGAGCAAATACACATATATGCCATCTATCTGCAAAATAAATCATTTTTGAAAGAGGAAAGAATATTCGCATCTTCTAGACAATAATCAACAATCTCCAGTTTGCAGAAATGGCTTCAGATTACTAACAGTAGATTGTTTTCCCTATTTGTATTCAGGGCTATTAGAAAAAAACAACAGTAGACCATTGTCTTACTAAGTTCTCTGTTTCATACATACAGAGATAGGGCTAAAGTGTTTTAAACAGAGGATGCTATTTATAAACGTTTAAAATATGTTTCCAACTGTGCAGCGAGCAGTGTTCACGGGGAGACTGTTGTTCTTTCTACCGGTTTGCACAATGAGAACGAAATGGGTGCAAGTTCCCGCAATTCCATTCAGTTCTATCAATAAAGAATCTGCATTATTTTTTAGCAGCCGGAAGCAGAGAAAAGCGGCACAGAGGCAGGAGGGGTTGATGCAATATTGCAGAGATTGCATAGAGGGGGTTCCTCTTCTTAAGCTCCCCTGGAGGAGGAGGAGGAGCTCTCCAGCGGGTGCCCGGCTTTGTGTTGAGCTGCTTACGCCGAGCCACGCGCTCCCACAGCCGCCCGAGTGACCCCATGGCCGCCTCTCCCTGCGCAAGGCTTTGCCGGCCACGTGGCTGTCACAGCCTCAGCCAAAATGGGGGAAGCCGAACTCAACAAATCGCGGCCGATGACGGGGGGGGCGGAACCCTACTTTAAACTGGAGGCAGAAGGCGACTGCTCCCTTCCCGTGTAACTCCGAAGACCTACGTCTTCTGCAGTCCGCTCGAGAGAGCTCAGCCTCCCAACTTCGCACGGAAGAAATCGGACAGAGCCTTTCCTTCCGCACTTCCCGAGTGTTTCAAGGCGTTAACATTTCAGCAGCCGCTCAAGGTTTCTCTCCCGGGCGTAGAGAGGAGCAGCAGCCGCGCGGCAGCCCCCCCGCCCCCCAGAGCAACGCCGAGTCCGGGAGGGGGAGCGGCCCAAACCGCGAAGGGTCGCACGGACGACTCGGGCCTCCCACCGCCACGGAAGTGCATCCCCGCCGACCCGCCTCGAAGCCTGGGAACTCTTCCCTCCAACGACGCCGGGACGCGGTTCTCGACATTCCCGCGTGGTCTCCCGTTCTCGATCGGCGCGCACAGTGACGGCCCCACCCCCGGACAAAGTCCTCCCGGCCTCCTCGCATCCCCTCTTCGCCTCATCCCGCTTCTTTCCGCATCGCATCCGAGCGGCCGAAGGGCAGCCGCCAGTCAATCTTCGCCGCCCGGCCTCGCGCAGCTGGATGGAAGAAGCCCTCCTCGGCGCCTGCGAGGTCCCCCGCCGTCCTCAAGGCGTCTCTCCGGGATCCTCCCGCTCCCTCTCCCCCTAGCAGGAAGGCGCGACGCCTCGGCTTGACCGCGCAACTGTTCCTCTCCCAGGAGATCAAACGGAGCCCGGAGGACGAACTCCACCGACCCGCTCTTCGGCTCCTCCGACGCCGGCTGGCCGGCCCCTCCCGCGACTCAGCCTGCGCGGCTGCGCCCGACCCCGAACCGCATCTCCGGCCGGAGCGCGCGGACGGGCGCCAGGCTCGGCGCGGCAGCTCGCGTCGTGCGACGGGGGAAGAAGGGCTCGAAGCGGCGCCCCGGCTAGCAGCCGGCCCCGCAGCCGGCGACGTTTATTTTAAAGGAGCAAGCGAGGAAGGAAAAGGCGGAGGAAGGCTGCCTCGCACTGAGCGATTCGAGAACTGGAAGTGAAAGAATATCGGAAGACGAACAGAAAACCCCAGCTCCGCAGGGGAATCAAAGGGCTTCGATTCCCGCCCACTTTTCCCAGAAATCGTGCATAAAGGAAACATTCCAACTCACCGTACTCGTGAAGCGGCGCATGGGGGAGTGAGGACGGGGCGCAATATGGCAGCGGCGGCGGCGGCGGCGTAGTGGGAAACGTGTCAGAGGACGGCCGCGCCGCCGCCCCCGGCTTCCCTGCCCGGCGAAGCAGCGACCGCGGCGGCGGGGCCGCTCCTCCCTCCGCCTCCCATAGCAACACGGAGCCGAGTAGTAGCTCCTCCCCTCCCCCTCCCCCTCGCCTCTTCCCGCACGCCGACCTTCCCCGCCCGCGGCCGGCCTTCGCCCCATTCCCGGGGAGCGGGCCGGGTCCGTTCGAAGGGGAACGGCGGGCGCGTTGTCCTCGGTTAACGTTAATGCCCGTAAACACGCGCACACGTCTAGTATCCTGCGGCTCTCTGAAGAAGAAGAAAAAGAAAAGCGAGGAGTTCCTCCACTCCTTGGCCTTGAATCGGTTCATCGCCCGTAAAGTTTGTCTGTTACAAAAGTGGAATTGATCTCTTATTGGGATCGATTATATTAGTGATAGAAGGAGGTGGAAGAACTCAGTTATGGAAGCTAAAATATGGCCAGGGACTGACTATGGATCAGATCACAAATTACGCAGATACTCACGGACTTTATTGGCCAAGGAATTTGACTCCGGTGCAGCAGCTCTCAATAGGCTTGCAAGACAGCAATGTAAGATACTATGTGTTAGTTATTCAGTATGTGTGCAGCCTGTAGAAAGGAAGTAGAAGTAATTGGTACGTATGCACATTAGCCTTTGGCGTCTAGTCATGCTGGCCACATGACCATGGCCACATGACCATGTCCAAGCATCCTTGGACAAACACTGGCTCTCCAGCTGGGAAACAGGGATGAGCACCGCACATTAGACAGAACTTCTGGGTTAATTTCTAATTCTCTGCCCTTGTGTAGCATGATCATATAGCATGGGTCAAGTATTCATTTGAATGATGGCACGGGGGAGGGGGAAAAGCTGTTCTTGTGTCTAGTAGTTGTGGTATGCAGTACCCAGTAGTACCTACCAGAGGGAAGGGGTTCAAACAAGTTATGTCCAGGGTGAGAAGGGTCTGCAGATATTTTCTCTGCCCTTCTCTTGACCCTCTCAATATACAGGTTCTCCATGGAGGGCAGGCTAGCTGCAATTATTCTTTCTGCAGTCCTGATTGTTCATTGGAATCTATACCTGTCCTGCATGGTTGTTGCACCGAATCAGACAGTAATAGATGTACAAAGGACAGACTCAGTGATTCCTCTGTACTGGTGCAGAAAGTACATCCTCTGCTGTGTCTTCTTAATGATGATACTAATTTTAGCCATCCATTTTAAGTCTTGGGGGATTATAGAGCCCAGAAACTTGAAGGATTGTACTGCTGGTAACATGTTTCTGAATATGGTAAGGGGGTGAAATAGAATTCTTCCTAAAATCCACTGTTATCTCCACAGTTTTGAGCATATTCGGTTCCAAGTTGTTTCAACTGCACCATAGGGCCAACTGTTCAACCTCCCATCTGTATGTAGATTCATCACCATCCCAAATGGGTCCTATGATCGTTGTATCATCTGCAAACTTCAAAACTTTGACAGAGGAGTCTCCAGAGGTGCAGTTGTTGGTATAGAGGGAAAAGAGCAATGAAGAGAGTACACAGCCCTGAGGAGCACCAGTGCTAATTGTTCAAATACTGGATGTAGTGTTTCCTAGCCTCACCTGCTGCTTCCTGTCTGTCAGGAAGCTGGTTATTCATTTACAGATATGGGCAGGCACAGTGATCTGGGGCAGTTCGGAGTGAAGAATGGCTGGAATGATGGTTTAAACACTGAGCTGAAGTCCACAAAGAGGACCCATGCATAAGTCCTTGGGGAGTCAAGATGTTCAGGATATAATGCACTGTTGTACTGATAGCATCATCCATTGACCTATTTGCAAACTGCAGAGGATATAACAGTGGATCTGTGATAACTTTCAGGTGGGCCAGCACCAGGTTTTCAAAAGCCTTCATGACTATAGATGTTAAAGCAACAGGTCTATAGTCATTCAGCCCACTGAAGGAGGCTTCCTTAGGAACCAGGATGATGGTAGAATGCTTAAAGCAAGAAGGGGCATCACACAACTCCAGTGATCTATTGAAAATCTGTGTGAAGATAGGGGCCAATTGTGCAGCACAGGTTTTCAAGCAGGAAGAGGTCATGCCATCTGGCCTGGTGCTTTCCTGATTTTCTGTTTTTGAAAGAGACTCTGGACATCTTTTTTGAAAATCACCAGGAGGAGGAGGTGAGGGCGCAAGAGGAGGGATGGATGTGGTTGTAAAGGAAATATCTGTTGTTAATGTATGTGAGGTGGAGTAGGTAGTAATAGGTAATGGTGGCCATTTCTCAAACCTGTAGAAGACCACATTTAGGTCATCTGCCAGTTGATGGCTTGCCTCAACAAAGGGTAGTGGACTCATGTAGTCAGTAGTATTCTGTAGGATTTTCCACACAAGAGCAGGATTGTTGGCTAAAGTTCATTTTTCAGCTTTTCAGAGTATCTTCTTTTTGCTACCCTGATCTCCCTAGTCAGTGAATTTCTGGTTATATGGGATCCTATCCCGTTTCCTGGAAGCTTCCTATTTGGCACAATGAAGCTGCTTGAGCTTCCCTGTAAACAGAAGCATTTCTAGAAATTAGGTGTTTCTGTAGCAAGGAAGATTAATTGGAAATAAGAAGAGCTTTCTGTAATTTGAAATCTAGCCTCCTTTTCAACCCTGCCATAAGCCAGGAAAAGCTATTGAGCTAATAACTCCGGGGGTATATCTTGTTTCTTGTGGTGATGTGGTGAATCTAACTCCAAATATAAGGCACCAGAACCATTTTCTCAGAGCCATTGCCTAGCAATGCACCTTCTCCCCCAAATGACTAAATCAGCCTTCCTTCAACAGGAACCCTGCAGAAATGTTCAATTATGCAGCTCTATGCTGGATGACGGTGATGGGGTGTATATTCCAAAACTTCTGGAAGGCACTAATTGAGAAAGCTGGATTAGACATTTCTGGACGCAGATGGTAAACACACTTCAGACACGATGACCGTTTTTGTTTTTAACCATGGACAGGTATAAAATACCAGTTAAAAACCCTTTCCCTCAAAAAAAACCATGCTTTTCCTTTCAACATTCTGTTTGCAACTTAATGTCTTTAGATGGTGGGGACAATATGTTTAACTCTGTCAGATGCAAGCCATGGCCAGGAACTTTTGGCCAACTTCAGCTGGTGTGCCAGTTATAGCCCTACCTAAACCAGGATGCCCTGAATATGATATGATAATTCACAACTTGAGCATCTTGATTACTACTTGTCTAGTTTACTGCTTTATGTGAGTTGCTTGGAAGTTGCAGCTGGCACAAAATGCAATAGACAGTCTATTGATGGGATTACACACTCTTACAGAATAATACCAACATCGAAGTAATTCATTACCACAAAGCTCCCAGATCTAAATCAAAGTTTTGATTATTACTTATACAGAGTACAAAGCCCTAGCAGAGTTGAACTGGATATCACATCCTCTCAAGAGATAGATGGGATGTGGGCCAGAATGCAGTCCCTTTCCAAACTAGCTATAATGGACTCCAACAGCTTTCCCTGGAAGTACAACTGAGGCCATCATTCCTGGGATTCTGTAAGACAATTAAAAGTGTCCCATTTAGAGACAGTGTGAATTATACTAGGCAATACTATCTTATTTAGATTTGTTTATATTTTGGTCTCAGAAATTCAATTGATTTACAAATATTAGAAATAAATGCTTTTGCTCACCCCCTGCAGAAAACTTGAAGAAACCAAATTTTCTAACCAAGTCCCTTTCAAATCTATAGATCACAGCTGCCAGATTCTCAAGCTCTGGTAAAGCTTCTGAAAGATTTAGCTCTATCACAACTGGAAGGCACTAGGCTGAGGAAGACTGATATAATCATAATTTGTTTCCTTGCTGAACAAATTAATTTTGGTTTTGTCACTTTTAGTGATGCCAGTCAAATATTACTTCTTTCCCCTACCCTATGTCTGCCGCACTTTATATTTTGACAGAGCATTTTGTTTAAGACAGTCCTTCCCAAACCAGGGTCAATTACCAAAATTGGGTAAAAGTGGTTTTTCTTTGGGTAATGACACACAGACCATTACCCAATTATGTCAAGGTCATTTAGACTGACTTAAAGTGTTTCATCTACATTTGGTAAAAAGGATTTTCTGAAAAGTGAAAAGATTTGGAAAGCACAGCTTTAAGGAACAAAAATTCAATCAGCATTATTCCATTGTTTTGAATTTGGGACTGTCTGCTCATTAAAGATCTTTTGAGCTGATTGATCACCTATCTTCAGGTTGGTTAATTAAGTAAATTGAAATCAACATGTCCATTATAAAAGCTTCATTGCAGCTACCTTTTACTGATTTCACAAGGAGTGTGAAATGACTTTCAATTTAAGAAGCAAAATATGCTTATAATCAGTCCATCCTTAAAAATATATAGCCTGCTCACTGTTTGACGAATAGACCAACATAAAAATAGCTTCCAGGAACAAACAAGTATGCTTTTAACCTTGGCCTGATAAAATAAAATTGTTTTCATTGATGAATTAACTAATATTAACTTTTATTTCCCCCCAGTGAGGCACCACCTTGTTGTGGTTGGGGGGCTTGTGTGCTCTAATGAAGATGAGAGCTCTGCCAGAGG
>JANHZU010002148.1:178690-192622 GCA_032468055.1 Acrochordus granulatus | reverse complement strand
TCCCTCCCTCCCTAGCAGATAGGAAAGTGCTGTCCTTCTCTGCAGTTTGCCCCACTAGCAAAACTGAACATCACAGGTGTGAATGTTGCTAGTACTGTGTTTTAAAAGAAAACTAATATTTAATATAGGTTTCCCCAATAGAAATTGGTCGAATTTGTCTGCGTATTTGCATCACTTAACAGAGGTTCACCTAAGTATTGGCTCAACTTCAAGGTAACAAATTAAACCTAAATTGACCCTTGATGAGGGACCTAGAGTTAAATTTAATGCATCCTTGCAATTTTCAGTTGCCTTTAATACTTCAGTCTGTGACATACATAATTCCTTCATAACAAGGGCTTTTCCAGAAGATGTATATTGCTGACAGTTAATATAGAATTATTGCCCCTGAATGCATTTTTGTAATTACTTCCCAGATCTGTCTTTGTGTTTAGAAGGCATTTCACTTTAGTACCGTAAGTGTTTAGGGAGAGTAGAAGTAATAATTGCAAGCAGGTTCTTCTTTTTTTCCTTCCTTCTTTCTTTCAGAAAAATATATATGTAAAACATGTTAGAAGCTAATAGTTTTAAAAATGCTTAGAAATACACTTGATGCTTGTATATCCTTATGATTTTGTGTTGTAATATCCTTTCCATGACCATTTTTTTTAAAAAGGAAAAGGATAGCAATAAAGATACAATAGAAAACTGCTCTCTAATTCTGAAGCAGTGAGGGAAAGGGAAAGAAACATCTGATTAAAAATGACATGTTACTGGTGGTGAAACTAAAGAAACTTAATATGAGGGTTCCTGTAGGAGGTTTCAGCTGTAATGGAAAATAAAGTGACTCATGGTTTTGAGTGACATGAAAAAATTAGCAGGCTTTAATGAGGTTTTCTACTTACTTGTTAAACTAAGTATTCTCATAACTGGAAGACAGTAGAGTTGAAGGAAGGGTAGATGTGCGTATCCTGGGAGACAAGGAATGCTTTTCACTTGCAGAGACAATCTCATTCTAAGAAGATATACATTCCAGAAGTCCTAAACCCTGCAGACTGGATTCTGATGTTGCTCTGAGCCAACATGTGGTTTGCTTAGTTGATGGTTTAGAGCATTGTGTGAACCCAAGGGTGATTCAACAGATTGTGATTAAGTCACCCATGGAAGGCTTGAGGCAGTGCCATACCAGAATTGAATATGTCTACTTGGTCTGGTCATTGAAAGAAGGCTTGATGAAAGTTCTTCTCTTTGTGAAGTCCATGAGGTATAGGGAAGTTGGCAAGACTTATTTGGGATAAGGATGTAAGAGTGCCCTGCAGGATCAGACCCGGTCCATCCAGTCCAAATGTCTCTTCTCACAGTGGCCACCCAATTGCATAAAGAAGTCCACTAGTTTCTCAGGAGAGAAGTCTTAAGAGGCAATCACACTGCTATCAAGACTGAATGATCCCCATGACTCCCATGGGTACATCCCATGACTCCCAGGGATCTTTTTTTGAAGCCAGCTAAACTGCCAAGTGGTAAATACCCTCCCCAAGAAGTATACTCAGCCTTTATCTTGCTACAGTTCTGGAAACAAGTTAAAAATGTTTGGTTTCAATGTAGTTTTGGTCCAGTTGACCCCCATTTGAATATTCCCTCGGTGTGTTGCTTGAACTTCACTACATATACACCTTCCAATTCTATCATTGCAGTTGAGAATTCCAGAAGTTGAAGTCTACACTCGTTGAAGTGGAAAACCTCCCCGAGAAACATATGTAGTCTTTTGTGGTGCTTCAGCAATTCTTGATCTTCCTCTGATGCAATCTTGAGAAACTGCAAGATTCCTCAGCTAGTATAATTTTAGTGGAAACAAACAGTGTACCTGAAAAAAAGATGTCTCTGGTTAGCCCTTGGTAGGAGCGGTGGTAAAGGCTAACAAAAGAAAGTAAAAAAAGCAAGTACACCGTTACTGTCTAGAATATATTTAAAATCCTTGAGTTTCCCTTAAGTTTCTAGGAGCCATAGAGATGTTGTTAATTCCAGAAAAAATTAGGTTTAGGATTTGGACTGAGAAAACCCCAGTGGAGATCCACCCTTTGCCTGAAAACTTATTAGATGATTTTGAACTAGTCATAGCCTTTCACCCCAACCTGCTTCTGAGTGTTGTTGTGGGGATGCAACAGAAGGAAGGAGTACTGGATGCCCACTTTTGAGATCCCATAAATGACTATGAATTCTCCTCCAATCATGTGCATCATTACTTTATAGTTTCTTCTTCTTGATTCTTGGCATCTGAAGTGTTATTCCTGCTCTTCTAATGTTATTATTAGAAATGATAACTATTTCTAGTATTCAAAGTTTGCATTCATGATGTGTGAGCATCTGATCAAGACAACATTATCCTTTCCTTGCCCTGCAATGTTTGTTCTCCTTTCCCATCTGCTATCGGCATCATACAAATGACAATTTGGAGAGGCTAGAATGGCCATAGCTCTGGGAGGTCGCAAGAAGGTAACAATATACAATTTTCCATGATTCAAATGTAGCCTTATCCTACTGTTCTTCATTACAGGACTACAGTGAGATCAATTTTATTAACTTGTAAGTCTTAGGAAGCCAACACCATTAACTACAGGCTGGACCATTTTTTAAAATGTATGTCTGTATAACAGTTTGCTTTTTCCCCATTACTGTTGTTGAGAAAGAAGGATAAAAATTATGTTTGATGTCTGAATTTTTAAGAATCGTTTTGTTCTATAATTTTGCATAGGATTCATTCATTGTCATGTGTAAGGAATGAATGTCCCTATCACAAGACATATATTCTTGGTGTTTCTGTTATTTAGTTTCAGAGGCCCCTGTAATTTGAAAAAAAATAAGTATTTGGATATTACACTGTATATTAGGTTATAATAAACTGAACAGCTGGTATTTGTCAAAGGCATCCAAGTTTAAAGAGATACAGATTCTCTTAAAGATTCTCTTAAATAAGTGTTAGGATTATAAAGATTAAAATAAATGCTTGGGTTTGCAATTGCTATTAATGATAATAGTCAACTTAATTGTTTGGCCTGGATTCACAACAACTGGCAACTTGTGAGCTTTTACTTTTTAAGGTTTTTTTTTTTTAAATGCTCTCTCTATTTGCAATCTCTTCCCTTTTTTCTAAAAGATGGTTTTAGTGCTGGAGCAAGACAGCACATCCTCTGAAAATCCTGGCAAAATCTCTTTTGGAAGCTCTTTTCTTTTCATGTTACCATCACAAAAAGTTAGACTGAGAGAAGTCTAACACTGTCCGGAGCTGTGATTTGTTTTAAGTATAATTTGTTGGCTAGTGTCATGGAGCACATTAAGTCATAAAGTTCAGCCTGCAAACCACATGAAGTGAAAGCCAGAAAAAACACAGAAAGACATGTGAAACCAATCCTCCCCCAAAGTGACTTATTTTAGGAAATTTCAAGACTATGTGGAGGAACGTAGGTACACCAGAGAGGTGACAAGACCAGATAAGCTAATTCTATTTTAGTGTGAATTTGCATTCGCAGAATCTTGCACATCTAAAAGTACAAATCTCCCACTGTTTCCTTTACAGCCCAAGAAACTAGGGAGGGTCCCTTCTGAGCCTCTTTCATCATCCATTGGGCATCTGGGGGCTGTGCTGTCTTTTATCTGACCATTCCCTAGGCAGCATTTGCCAAGGTCTTCCCACATACCTCACAACAACTCCATGAAATAGACTTGGCTGAGAGTAAAGGATTAGCCCAAAGTCCCCCATGCCCAGAGTCCCCCCTGTGGTTAATTGGACTTGGACGTGTCTCTTTCCAGTTCAGGTCCAACATCTTAAGCGTTGCTTCAGTCATATAGTAGAATCCAAGGTTCTTTCGGTTCTAGAAACAGTGAACACGACCTGTGGGGTAGCAGAACCAGGTGCAAAATAGCAACTCTGGGGAAAGTAACGTGTGTGGTCACTGCTACTACCATCCTGAAACAGGGGGATGTATCTCCACATGATTGCTATGGACATTTGGAATAGGCTTGTAGCTCAGTGTTTAAAATAAAGTTAAAATGAAACAAGTCAGGGGGAAAAAAAGACTTAAGTGACTTGCAAAATATTCTGAAGCACCAAAGCTGTTTTAGAAATAAATAATAAAAACAGGAACTCCTGAAATAATTTTGCTAAACCTGTTTTTTTTCCCCAGAGGATGGGGGAGGTGGGAGAATATTTGGTTTCCACAAATGTTACTGTTTTCCATTAGCAGCTAAGAAAGATTTGGCTGGCAGTTCTTATTTTAAATTATATTTATATATGTAATCATATTTTATGGATTTTAACCTTATAAAACCAGTGAGTTGGCATCCAGATTTATGGACTGTTAGTGCTGTCCAACCTGATGGCTTTAAGAAAGTAGAATTGGTGCTAATCTCTATGATTTGCATGGGGAATGTAAGTAAGCTTTGAAGGTGCATTCAGTAAATATGATAAGATGGGTTTGGCAATTAGTATACAGCCCTGAAGGAAAAAGCACGAAAAAACACAATTTATTATTAGAATACAAAGCCATTGAGTCTGTGGCCTACTTTCTTTCCTAGTATCTATTTTGACTGAAATCATAGAAAAGAAAAAGGTAAAGGTTTCCTCTTTAGGTTGTGTCCAACTCTAGGGGTTGTGCTTATCTTCGTTTTATAGCTGAAGAGCCACCGTTGCCCAAAGACTCCTCCATGGCCATGTGGCTGGCATGACTGTACGCCGAGGTGCATGGGTGCTGTTACCGTCCCACCAATTTAGGCAGTACCTGCTTGCCTACCTGCATTCTGCATGCTTTCGAACTGCTAGGTTGGTAGGAGCTGGGGCGAGTAACAGGAGCTTACTCCATTACGCAGCGGTGCCTGGGTCTCGAACTCGAGCTGCCAATCTTCCAGCCGGCAAGCCCAGCATCGTAACCACTCGTGCCACTGCGCCACCTTCCATCATAGAACAGGCAGTGAAGGAACATGTAAGATGTTGATAATTCCTTAAATATTAGACTTTCATTTTAAAACTGTGCAATCAGCATGAAGCTTAGTGACTGGAGATCTAAATAGAAAATTCCTATAGGCAGTGTGCTGAGATACTGCGTGGTTTACCGAATCTGGAAACTGTAGTGTTGAATTAAACATTGTGGGATCTTTTAATACACTAAAAGTGTCTACATTGATTTTTTAATATTTCCCTTTTGGTCTGAAGGGTATTACCTGCTATAAGATCTGGCAGGGTTTTTTTTATTTTGTTTTTGTACTAACTTAACCATCAAGAGAAAAATTGAGAAATTTTTGATTTTCAGTGCTGATATTAAATAACCTCTCTAAAAAGATGTAGCCCTGGGTTTTTGACATTTTCCAGAAATAAGCTGCGTTTCTTGGCTGCCCTCCCATTTCCGAGTGTTCAACAATGCTAATTGTCTTTCCAGTCTCGAATATGGGAACAATTAGTTCATGTGTTCAATTTTTAATTTTATTAAAGAATGATAAAGTGCCAGCTTGCTCATTGATATCTTGGAAATGATTCCTTAACTTACTCAGGGGCATACTGTGAGTTAAGGACTATGTGCAGTCTTTGGCTAATAAAATCATACGTTTATACCCTGACTTCAGCATTTCTATGTGGAGATTAGTTCCTTTTCTTATTATCTGTTGCTTTGCAGGAAGTAAAAGCGAATGAATGAAAGAAAAGGCAAAAAGAGAGGACTGTCAGAGAATCAAGGGGAATCTCTACCCATCTCTGGCATAACATAGGTCTAACATACTACATATAGAGGTGCGGTGGCCGAGCGGTTAAGACACTGGGCTTGTTGGCTGGAAGCTCAGTGGCTCGTGTTCGAGACCCAAGTGCCTCCATGTAATGGGGTAAGCTCCCATTCTTGCCCCAGCTCCTGCCAACCTAGCAGTTTGAAAATATGCAAGTAGATAAATAGGTACCACGTTTGGTGGGAAAGGTAAGAGTGTTCTGTGGGCCTTGGCATGTAGTCATGCTGGCCACATGACCATGGAAGCATATTTGGACAACACTGGCTCTTTAGCTATGAAACAGAGATGAGCATCGCCCCCTAGAGTCAGATACAACTGGCAGGGGAAACCTTTAACTTTACCTAACATAGTAGGTAGGTAGGTAGATAAATAGATAGATAGATAGACAGATAGATAGATAGAGGGATAGATAGAGTGAAATATCTCATTTCTTACATTTATATCTTCCTTATTTTAATGTTCAAGGTGATGTAGTAGATCACCCCCTAATTTTATCCATGCAATAATCCTTTACAGTAGACTAGGTTGAACAAGAGTGCCAGGCCCAAAGCCACCCTATGATCTTCCATGATTGTTGGTGGACTTGAACACAGTCCTAGTGAATATTTTAGCCGTAATACCATACAGTGAGTAATAGCCATCATCTCCTGTGACTAGCATCTTTCTCAGCCAGCATTCATTCATCTAGCTGTTGCTTTCACTGTTTGGAATGGTCTTAAAATAACCTTTTTTTTGTGGCCAGGCATTCAACTCCAATGAAATCAATAGGACTTGGCTTTCAACTAAATCTGTTTGCTTCTTCCCTTTGGAAATGTGGGGGAATCTAGACTTAAGAACGACTTCCCTTCTTGTTGGCAGGCGGCTTGGGAAGAGACTTGGACAATGATAAAAGAGAGAGCCGGGCCTTGGAAGAGCGAAACAGCATTACGAGCCAGGAAGAACGAAATGAGGAAGATGAAGACATGGAGGACGAATCAATTTACACCTGTGATAACTGCCAGCAGGACTTTGACTCTTTGGCAGACTTGACCGAACATCGGGCTCACAACTGTCCAGGAGGTAATGTTAAACTCGCTTTACAAATCTGACAGGTGGTTAGCTGAGTAATTGGACATAGCAACAGCTTGAGGCCTCGAGTGAGATTAAAGAATTAATAATGTAATTTTACTGTTAATGTAATTCTACTGTGGTGCCTTGGGTAGGCTTTGTTCACTTCTCTTCAATAAAATTAAAATTAAAAAAGCAACTTAGCTTTTCCAGTTGCAAATCTGACGGTAATGAGATTATTATTATTTGTTGCTTTTTTTAAAAAAAGTAGCCGAACCAACAATGGAGGGTTGTTTTTTCATAGACAGTAAAGCTTTGACAATTTTCTGACGACATTCCCCCAGCGTTCCTCTCTTCCTTCCCATAGTTTTGTAATTCTCAGGCTGACCAGGACATGCTGAAACCTGAATCAGGAGCCTTCTGCAAAGAATGGGCACTCAGCTTCGATCTACAGTAGCTAGCTTGGAAGATTCCTGCCCTTTGTGTGGACGAGCAGTGCACACGTTTCCCTCCGTGGCAGAAGTCATACTTTATGAAGGCCACATAATGAAAGGGGTGGGTGGGAGAGGATCTGTTTTAGGGGGAGGAGGATGGCCCAAACCTTTCCTCCATATGCCCCTTAAATCTCTTTTATACAACTCTCAAAACGCACCAAAACAAGCTCTTGCTTCTTCTGGTGCCGGTGGTCGGGACCATTCTGGACACCCGCAGACAAGGTGCCAGTTGAATACAGGATAAGCCGTACGTGCGCACAGCAAAGAGAAGTCTTTAAGATCAGACTATCAACGGGGCTGGAGAATGGTCTTATCATACCTATCTGAATGGGGTTGGTCTGAATTTGTAAGACTTTTCTCTTCTTTGCGGGGTGAGAGCACGTAGCCGTTGAGTTGAGTTGGCTTGGCAAGCCGGCGTCTTCTTTGTTGTTTGGAAGCATTTCGGAATCTTTGTGCGGGAGCAAATCAATAAGTTATGTATTTGGGTTGATAACGTTGCAACCGCAGATAATGTAATATAACTAATGGCTTCCAGAGGGAGGCTGAAGTTAAGTTGACCCTGCAGCTTGGGATCGGGGCAAGAACTGGCGGTGGTCACTTCAAAGCAGAGGACGGACCCTCTCTTTTCGCTGCCGTCCCTTAGAAATTCATTAGAGTGCATGGAAGTTACAGGGTGTTGTTCGAAGTTGTCCTTCTGCCTTGGCATGAAGCTAACCACCATTTTCACCCGCTCTTGGCACTTCTCGGTATATTTCAGGGCAAATTTCATTGGCATCTTTGTTCCTCTGCAGCTTGTCCCGTTTCAGTTCTGATGCCCAGAGCCAATCAGCTACATTGCCTACTTTTTAATCGGCTTCACACTTAAAACTCCTTCAACGGGGATGCGTAGCTTTAGAGAGGGTACCTGGCTAGTCAAGGTAAGCAGATAAGAAAAGAAACCAAATTCCTGTGCTTTTCATTGCAGCATCCGCAGCTCTGTCTGAGGTGTGCAAGTTTTATTAGCCTTGATTTTTGAGGGACGTGTCAACCACGTTCTGAAAGACGGGCTGAGCGAGAGCAAAGAAGTTTCTCCATCAAAAACTAAATCTGATTCTAAAGTAACCAAAATTAGCATCACTGCACATGTACGTTTTGCTCAGTGGTAAGTTAGCAAGCGAGGCAACACACATCAGAACGGCCTGGTATTAAACACATTTGCTTTTGTACATTTCACTTTTGCTCTCTTTTGCCTGAGAAAACATAGTACTGCTGAGTGGCTAGAGTCCCCCCCCTACACTTTTAATAAAAACTGCATTTTGAACAGGCTGCATTACTGTATTAAAGTCATGCAAAGATGAAAATGATCTGCGAGACAGCTAAAATGTTCCTTGGACCAACTGTTTTTCCCTTTCCTTCCCTGCTAATACTGTATATGTGCTTAATGTCAGACAGTGCTTCATCTCTTTGCCTTTGGAGACCACATGTCAGTTAAAAATAGGAGCTGCTTTCTTCTCTCCCCTCCAGAGGTGGGTGGGGACAGGTATGGAGTCTTGTTTAATTCCTAAAGGGCAGAAAAACCCAGATGTGCTTGACTGGATTGTATTTCTTGAGTCCCATCTTCGCTCCATGTCTTTCGTTTCCCACCCGGAGGGACAGGGTGGCATCTCATAAATTTCTGCCTCTCTGTTTTTTCAGTCTGACGGTGGAGTGTCTGCAGCACATTAGCACATCAACGAAGTGGTGACAAGTAGGGTCTCTAAGCTTTTCGTAAGATCCTCTTCTGTTCCTGTACAGGTTACAGGTTGTCTCTTTCAAACCAAGTTGGCTATACAAAAGCTTAAGGAGGGTGGCGATTTCTCAACTCTTGCGTGCTGAATTCAAGGAGTAACTGCTGTTTTTGGTTGTTGCTGTTGTTTGCTGCAACCTGTTGTGCTGAACAGGCATGTTTTCACATTACAGTAAGCGAGCTGATGTGGTTTGAAATCTTCCTCCGTGTTCCTCCCTGCATAAACGTCGCTGGACCATATTTTGGGCTACCACCAGGATCCCAAATCATTGGAACTTAATTTTAGGGGTGTGGTGAACCGAAGAATGTCCCAAAACCGAATGACCATAAACCATTGCGAACAGCTTCCGAACATCAGAGCCCTAGTTTAGCTTCTATGATTGCTTGTTTGTTCCTTCATTACTTCAGAGAGGACAGAGTTATCATTTATTTGTCTCCCGCCTTCAGTATTCTGTAAACATCTCAAGGTGGTGAACCTCTCTGACACACCTTCCTCCTCCTCCTTTCCCCACAATAGCAACCCTGTGAGGTGAGTTGGGCAGAGAGAGAGTGCCCGGCCCAAGGTCACCCAGCTGGCTTTTATGGCCAAGGTGAGATTAGAACTCGCGTCCTCCCGACTGCTAGTCGGTTCCCTCGGCCACGAGACCAAACCGGCTCTCGTAGGTGCAGCTACATCTCTCAGTCTTAGACAGTCTCTCCTCAACCCTTCTTCATCCCAGCTGACCCGTGAGCAAAGTGGCTGAAAAACCGACTCAGATCCAAGATCGAGAGGAAATCTGAAACCTGGTTTTGCTTCCCTGAATTGCAACACGTTCACGGTTAGCCTTCAGACTTCTAAATTAAGAAGCCTCTTCCAGTGGGTCTTCTGAGACGTGCCAGGATTGCAATCCCCGAAATCCCCAGCCTGCAAATTAGGGAGAGTTATTTTTGAGCTACCAGCTTCTGGCCCTCCTCATACTGGCCATCGCTGACCACAAAAGTAGGCTCTGTGTCGTGCGAAGTAACAGTTCCTTTGTTTGTCCTTCCTGCTGGGATCTTGTGTTGCACCGAACGCACTGAAGCAAATCTCTGTTCCTGTGTGTCTCTCCGGATAATGTTCCCGGTGGATTGTGCCCTTAGTTTAGACAGCTGCAGCTATAATGACCTACTGGCTCTCCTTTATTTTTCTTTGGCTGGGAAAGGGAGTGCGCGCGCGAGAGGTTCTCTCTGACGGAATCAAGTGCATTTCTACTCACTTGGTGGATGCGGTGTGCTCTTATTTATTTTTCAGTTAAGCATTAAACTCCATCCCCTCATTGTGGCGATGAAGTCATTTTTGTCTTGCCCGCTCCACATGGCCCGGGCCGTTCCGTTTCATCGCGTAATAACCCCAGGAAAAGTCATAGGACGTTTCATGAAGCATGCCCAGAAGATGCACGTGGCGATTCAGCCTGTGCGTGCAAAGACTAAAAGATGTGCATCATCAGCCTGCATCTTGTAGAATTCAGCCCTCTGCAATAGTGCTGCAAAAAATAACCTTGATTTATGACTTTTTGTTCAGCATCGTTCCAAGTTACAACAGCACTGAAAAAAGTGACTTATGTCCTGTTCTTGCACTTATGTTCCCGCACTTGCAGCATCCCCGGGGTCATGCGATCAAAATTTGGGCGCTCGTCCGTTGGCATGTATTTGTAACTGTTGCAGCATCCGGGTGTTGTGTGATCACCATCTGCAACCCTTCCTGTGGGCTTCTGACAAGCAAGGGGGGAAGCTGGATCTGCTTAACGACTGTGTGATTCACTTTAACTACTGCATTGATTTGCTTAACCGTCGTGGCGAAAAAGTTGTGATCATCATCTGCCATGACTCACCGAACAGCCATCTTGCTTAGCAACAGAAGTTCTGGTCCGAATTGTGCACATAAATTGAGGACCTGCACCTGTCCTTGTCCACTAGGGTGGTGCAGTCGAGTTCCCTCTCTGTGAAGCACTTGGGGTGTCCACATGCCTCTTGCTCTCCTCCTGTCCAGCCTGCTCCGCAGGGTTGTTCTTTGGACAGAACTGGAAGAGGCCACAGTATGTTGACTTATAGGACAGAGGAGCACAATCTGTGGTTCTCAGGGACCTGAATCACTTACTACGAAAGGTGGCTTTTCAAGTGATTCTCGGAGAAAAATTACGGAGTCAAAGACTCCTGATTTGGGCGGCGTGCAAACGACGTGTCACCTGTAGACTGGGGCAACCCCTGGTCAAGAAGAGCAGGGTGTACGTTGAACCTACTGACGCACAGAGCATGTGACTACATTTGTTTCCCAAGTATCCTGAGTCTAATTGTTTAGGTCGGCGTTTTTTCAGCCTTCGCTTCAAGGGTTGAAGTTCCTAAGCAAGGTGGAACTCCAGGGGAATTCTGGGAGCTGAAGTCCACTTATCTTAAAGTTGCGCAACACTGGTTTAGGCATTCCGACGCAAGCTAAACCTGATTGCCTTATTTGAACTACACTGGGAACTTGCTGAGCGAAGCCTTTCCTGTAGTCTGATCTCCCAATGTGAACCGTAAGAGGAATAATAATGAGATTAAATCACGGAGTTAACGGAATGAGCGTGATGATTAAGCACTGTAGACTTGGCGCTCCTTGCAGACCTGAAAATGGAATAGGTTTTGGTGATTCCTTTTTGATCTCTTTACTCTAAGGGAAAAAGTGTTGCCATCTAATGGGAAGTGCTGAAAAGAAGGGGGCAGTCATGGGGGTGTTGGGGACAGGGAGTGCTCTAAGCATCCTTGTCCCTTTGAGAACCTGAGAACTTCCTTTGTTCCTTCTTTCTTCTTGGATATGTTGCAAAACTTCCGAGTTGTGCAAAAAAATATTATTTTTTTTTCAAAAAATTGGTCTTCCGAGTGCCAGTGTTTCTCAGCTCTAATTAAACAGGCAGATAATATCGAACCACCTTGGAAGATTATGCTTGAGTCCATGAAGTAGCTTTCTTGGAAGACAGATCCATCATTCACCATTTGATATGATCATATGCCCCCTGCCCATCTCACCCCACTGGGGCCAGCAGAAGATCCCTTGGATACTTGTTGAGGCTGTAATTCGTGTTGAATATTCCTGCCCAAGTCCTTATGACACTCCCCCATCCCCTCGCAGTCAAATAGGCCCAGATGAAAGACCCATCAGAGATTTCAGTGGGGAGAGTTTGCAAAGATAGTCAACATGCAATCCCATTTTCAAAGCATCTGTCAATAACACCATTAAGTCCTGAGGACGAAGCATTAAACATAGTCAAGAGTCAGAACAAGGTTCAGAAGACCAAGTGAGCAAGCTGGGCATGAAAGGACAAAGCAAGAACAAACACCATCCTTGGCCCTGACCTGTTTAAATCAAGAACTCTTTCAACTAGAGTTGAGGAGGCTTCGCTCTATCCCAGCTGGTATGCATTACTTCTAAAAGGGCTGGAGGATTACTTAGGGATATCTGGTTCTCGGAATAGACTATGGCCCCTACGGAATTCCTTTCTGGCCCAACTAGGCACTTTTACCCCTTTTGACCATCTGGTATTTGTCTCTGCACTGATGTTCTTACGAACCTGAAGGCTGTAGTGTAGAGTCCAGTTTGGGGTTTAGGAAGCAAGGTCTCAGCTCGTGGGAATGGATGTTTCTCGAGTCTGGAGCCTGGTTGCATAGATTCAGTAGCTTTCTTGAGATGATCACAAGATGGGTGGCCAAAAGATGCAGAAAACTCCTTTTTGCACCCTCTAGTGCTTTGCTGATTTTTTTCTGACTTTGGGCTGATCACCAGCAGATGGTGAGTTCTAGTCCCATCTTAGGCACGAAAGCCAGCTGGTTGACTTTGGGCCAGTCCTTCTCTCTCAGCCCAGCCCATCTCACAGGGTTGTTGTTGTGGGGAAAACAGGACGAGGAAGGAGTATTGTGCTCTTTCCCCACCTTGAGTTATTTGTAAGAATAATAAATAAAAGAAGCTAAAGCAGCCCTTCCCTCTTCAGAGGCAGATCGCCTCTGCGTGTCGTTTCTCTCTTGGCTTCTGGTTCCCCTTCCTTCCCTGCTCGTGAATTTTCCAGATGCATCTCGCTGGCCTAATCCGATCCGTTCTTTCCCCGTTACCACCACTTGGCTCATGTTCCTCTCAGCCTGGCGATTCTCAAAAGGAAGCAGATGAGAATAAATTCTGATGGACTCTCCCCTTGGCACCAATCGAAGCATCCTTCTTTCTCTCTCTCTCTTTTTTTTAAATCTCCTTCAAGAACCTTTCAGTCTTCCTGGCTAGAGAATGCAGAAAGCTTGGTTGTTGTTGTTGTTTTCATTTTTGGTAGTACACATTTCCAACGCTCTTACTGGAGCCTCATTAAACTTGGCTTGTTTGCAAACACAGCTGGCACGTCTCTCTCACTGTGCTTCAGGCGTGGGGAAGCTCGAATGCCTCCTCCCTCTGCTGCCAGCTGACTAAGGGGAAAGGAGCCAACACAGCTTGGTTGTCTTCACACAGCCAGGAGTGGGGCAGCCACCAATCGCGTGGCTTCAGATGTCCCCAAAGTCTGAGGAACCCAGAGCATGTCCAGATGGCAAGAATTTTTCCAGAACTGGAATGCTGTCTCTGTGTCAGACTGTGATGCCCAGTTGTGTGGGGAGGAGGGGTAAGAGAGAAAATGCTGGACATCTGACTGGACTCTCCAAGAGAGAGAGAGAGAGAGAGAGCAGATTGTTTGATGAAACTGCTCCTGGAGTGCATTGATTTAAATTGAGTTTGGGGCTCACACAAAATTGAATGTCCCCCTGCAAACATTAAAATAAAAAATGCCTTTCTCCTTGAGGTCTAATTTTCTACATTCAATGATTTCCCCTTTCCCCTTTCGTGGCATTCCCTCCCTCCCTCCCTCCCTCCCTCCC
>JANHZU010002148.1:147084-158306 GCA_032468055.1 Acrochordus granulatus | reverse complement strand
TGGGAAGACTCCGGGAGGCAGTGCAAGACAGGGGGGCCTGGCGTAATGTAGTCCATGGGGTCGCGAAGAGTCAGACATGACTGCGCGACTGAACAACAACAGAACAAAGAAGTAGGCATCTTGTGAGGGGCCGCATTCCCCAGAGTAGCTTTTGCTCCAGGGGGAGCCGCAATCCCCATCCCTGATGTACATGAGTCCATTTCTGAGTTGGGAAAGGACGAAGGATGTGGGTCCCTGGCACAGACATTCCGAGGAGGACCCCACCTCCTCAGCGTGCCCTTGAGCAGGGTTTCTCAAACTTCCCAACTTTTAAGATGTGTGGACTTCAACTCCCAGAACACACCGGCTTTTATCGACTTCTGCCAAAAGTTGCCGCGTTTGACAAACACTGCTCTTGAAAACGGTAAGAACTGGAGGAAGAATGTTCCAGCTCATTCATAGCGGACTCGCCACGGCTTTGAATGATTTGAAATGCTTCTTCCCAGATTTCTCCCCATGTGGACCAGGGGGCCATTTATGAGATAAGTGGTCCGCTGACTCTCTCTCTGTCGCCTGATGGTTGATTTTTACTTTTCCTCCCTTTCCTTTTCGGCCACCCCACAATCTCTCACCCACAGCAGGGACTGGTTTGGGGTTGTGGAAGATGAGAGGTTAAATCCAGAGCTGGCCACATCGTTAGGCACGATCAAGTCTGCATCCGGTTGACCTCTTTGCCTCTGCTCTGAGGAGCTGTCTCATGCATCAGAAGATCTGTGGCACTGCAGCATGGCTGGCCGCCGTGACCATGATGATGGGCGACCATAATCCTAGGAGGGGCTGGTGCTCTGCCTAATACTGGGAATAACTGGTTTCTTGGGCTTCCCCGGTTAATGAGTCTCCTCCCTACCACTCTCCCCATGTCTAGAACCACTCCTTCTCTCGCTAGTGACTAATTTAGCATTCCTTTGAAAATTATAAGTCATTGGAATTCCAGGTCTGCCTAACCACAATCCGTGCAGTTGGGCATATTAATACTCCACAATTCAGCATTGCTACTCACAGTATCAATAATCAGGTTTGAGACTGAGGCACGCCTTCCGCTGTGGTTTGATAAGGTGACTGAGTAATTGAACTATCAGTGCTTAAGAGGCTTCAGTGGTCCTGGGTGGGAACATCAGAACAGAAAAAGGTTTCAGCCTACTTACAGATCTTAGCTGTTCTCATTTACAGGTAGTCCTCAACTTACGACCACAACTGGAAGCAGAATTTCTGTTGCTAAGCAAGGAAGTTGTTAAGTGATTGGTGTCCAGTTTCACAACCTTTTTTGCCATGATTATTAAGCAAATCACCGCAGTTAAGTGCATAACACAACCTTTTAAGTGAACCCAGCTTCCCTGATTGACTTTATTTGTTGGAAGTGGCTGGGAAGGTCACACATGGCAATCACATGACCCCAGGACTCTGCAACCACCCTCAATACACGCCAGTTGCCAAGTGCTTGAATTTTGTTCGTGTGACTGTGGGAATGCTGTGATGGTTGGAAGCATGAGGACTGATCATAAATCACTTTCTCAGCGCTGTTGGAACATCAAACGGCCGCTAAATGAATGGTTATAAATAGAGGACTCCCTGTACCCATCTCAATTGTCTTGATTTTAGTATTTTCACAGGGAAGGGGCTACATGTTCTATATTGGTAGGCAGTAGACAATCTGTTCCCAAACTTTGCTTTTGGAGTCCCAGGAGGTTTTCCGATGACTTTACGGTTTTGGATTTGTGATGTTCTGCGCATTCATTTCACACACATTCTATTAGTTAGGCAAAGAAAGCGAAGGGGTTTCTGAATCCCTTTCCTTGGCATTTAGTCATAGCAGTGTTTGCATTTTGAGTGGAATTTAATTGTGGAGGAAGGCTTTTAAAAAAAATGCTCCAGGATTGAAAATTTGGAATCTCTGAATGAAAATGTCCAGCCGATAGCATCATCGTTTTGGTCATTTTTGTAGGAAGTAACTTAAGTCAGTGAAAAAAAAAGTTTTGTTTGCGGGGCTAATGCCCGAGTGTAATTGGGACTGGGAAGAAAGGGGCTCCTTCCTTCCTTAATTAGAAATCAGAGGAGTATGAGAATCGACATCTGTTTCAGTGGAAGCTTTTTCTCAATGCTGGAATTCTCTTTAATAAGCTGAGATATTCTGGGGCCGCCTCAGTTAGCGGTTGGGTGCAGAAGCTGTACTCGGGGGGTAGACAACTTAATGCGCCTGTAATTATCACGTAATTATTTTGTAATGTGGGATCAGAGTTTTTGCATCTGAGGCATTTCCCCACAAAACCTGAAAACAGTCCTCCTCCGACGTGCAGATGACCCCACCTCGAAACCACGGTGTGCCGCATTCAGCAGAAGGCCTTCTGTTCTCCTCTCTGCCGCTTTCTCATCCCCTCTTATTTCTCCCTACGCAAATATTTTGAAACACTTTCCGTGGCAAGTCACTTCAAGTTAAATAGAATAATTTAATCGGATCCTGTTGAATATTTATCAGGGTCCTTGTTGGTAAAATTGCTTTCCAACACAAGTGTTAGGTGAGTTGCAATTATCATCAAAGTGAGTACCGACAAATAATGATGGTTTTGTCTCAGAAAACCAGGAACATTAATTTTCACAAAGGCAACATTTTATGGAAATGAGGCTGGTACTCAGCATTGCTATAAGCTTTTGGTCTCCGTCGTTTGATGTTGAAGAAACGGGACTACAGAACGTTGCCTTTGACAGATCTAATTTTATTAGCACTCCAGATAAGGGTAATATGTTGTCTTAGGCTGGTGATCAACATTTGTATGACTCACTTTCCTTGAAGACTTGACGATCCCCATCAAGTAATCAAATGTAACCATCCCAATTGACTAGGATAACAAAAGCAGCTCAGAGATAGGTCACGTTCGTATTTTGGGAGTGAGATGGCTGATTTGTGTTCTCTAGGTCAGGGGTTGATGGTCTAACCGCTTTAGGTCCTTTGCGCACTGTATCCACATTGGCCACGCTGCCTTCAGCGCATCTGGGATATAACTGCTTTGCTTACTTCTTGGAAGCTGGGTAGGTTGTGCATGGTGAGTACTGAAAGGAGATTTCCAGGAAATCCTAAGCCTGTTTGTTGGCCAGATTGGAAAGTTGAGAAGCGAGTTGGAAGAAGGCAAAGACCACTTCTGCATTGTTGCCAAGAAAATCACATAAATGTCTCCGTGAAGTCGTCATGAAGTCATGCAGTTTGGTGTAGTGGTTAAGGAACCAGGCTAGAGACTGGGGGACTGCGCGTCGTAGTCCTGCCTTAGGAGTAAAGCCAGCAGGGTGGTCTTGGGCCTCCATATGTGTGGTCTTTAACTCCCAGAATTCCCGAAACAGCATGCCATGACTCAGAATTTTAGGGGTCCAAAAGCCATACAACCGGAGGCTGTGCAGGTTGGGAAAGGTTGTTCGTGCTTCCTTCACACAGCGAACTGAGAAACGTACTTCATTCCAGAAATGAAGTATCCCTTCTTGGGAAGCATAATAAAATGAAACATCTTTTTAAAGGAAGTCCAACTTTTGGTTTGCCTCTGACAGAAACGAGGATTTAGAGTCTCAGGTTTGCATTTTCTTCATCATTCTTGGGTCAGGCGTCCAGCCTTACCTACCTGGGGCTCTGGTCCAAGAGCAAGCGAGCATGCGTTGCTTTGAGAATTGCCCCGGAGCATCCTGACAGAGATCCATTTTCCAAAAAAGCTGTCTTTATGAACAGGACATTTCAGTTTGAGTTTATGTGTGTGACAACATCTAGATTAACGAGGCACCGTGTAAAAATCATTAATGTTTGGGGTATACGATCAGGTGTTCTCTAATGCAGTTTTGATGAGCTTTAATGATGCCTTTCTTGCTAAATCTTCCCTTTTTCCTGCCTCTTTCTTCTGTTTTATTGTTGTAATTATTTAGCCCAGCTGCTGGACTCTGGCCTTCGTCAGTAAACAACCTAAAAAAATGTCATTTCACTTGCCTGCTTTGGTTTCTGAGAGATATTTGAGAACTTGGTTGGGTTGATTGTTTTAAACAAACTGCCCCAAATTAATATTTCTTGGATCAGCATGTTCTGGGGTTTTTCCCCTCACTTCTTAGACTCTTACAATGCAGTTTATGGCTCTAAGACAGGGTTTTAGGATGAAAAGCCTTTAGCTTTTTACGGCTGCAAGACTCCAAGGACATTTCAGCCCGAGAATTCTGCTTGCTGCACTTTTTATAGCAGTTTATAATTGATATATTTCTCTGTGTATGTATGTATGTATATTATTTTACATATACATACTTATGTATGTATATTACTACAGAAGTTAATGAAAGACAGTTCCAAATCCAAAACTTTTGGGATGACATTTCAGCCGATGGCTTTATTTTCTTGCCGTGGAAGAAAATTATTAATCTGTCTGATCACTTGCAAGACTGCGTGATTCTTCGGATATGTATAGCCCAGGGCAATATCAAAATTTTCTCTTGATAACAAACGTTATCAGAGTACCAAAACCCCGATTTTAGTTTCAATACATGTTTGAAAATTAAATGTGTGTGTGTGTGGAATACTATACTGGAATCTGTCCGCATTGATTATTATTTTAGTTGCAATTGTGCCGGAAGTACACTGGGGCAGACCTGAGTGTGCAAACATAGCATGCGTTGAAAATAAGGTACCTGTCCATTCCAGGATAATACACTTGTCCTTTTATGCAACTTTGGGATGGATAGAAACATAATCATAGTTTAAATAGGTACATTGCAATCACGTAGTGGTGAGGCACCAGTTTAGAAACTGGCAGCCTCTGAGTTCTGTCCTGCCTTAGGCACGAAGCTAAGGGCGACCTTGGGCCAGTCACATACTGCCAGCCCCAGGAAGAAGGCAATGACAAACCATGTCCACCGTCTCGCCGGGGAAACTACAGGGATTAAACCAGGCCATTGCCAGGATGCAACCCTGAGCATGCGGGGCGTTCTGGGCGTCGTAGTCCTGCCATTTCTGGAAGGCGTCCAAAGGAGGAAGGCTAATGCAGAAGATGCCAGTTTCGCAGATGAACAAGTGGCTCTCTAAAAAGGCCAAGCGCACACGAGTGGCTGTGGTCGACGGCAGAGCGCATGTTGGATGCTGCGGAGCGAGCAGCTGTTTTTGAAAAAAGCTCCCTTTTGTGCCATTTTTGCGCGTGGGCTTTTTCGAGGAAGTCTGTAGATATTTCGGGTGATCAGTGAGAAGAATAGCACGTTCCTTGCGACCTGCCTAAGGACAAGGACGGCTGCTCCATTTCCTCTGCGTATGAGTTCAACCTTGATGGGATTTCACAGCCTTGTCGTGAAGCCTGGCCCTTTATTTTGGGATACGCTGACACTGTCCTCGATATTTCTCTGGTGTGATTTTCCTTTACTTCGCTGTGCCTCGGGAGAATTAAACCATTAAGGACTGATTACAGCAGCTAATTGTCATTTGCTCAAAGGGGAAGGATGGTGGAGCAGGCTGTAGGCTTTGTTGCGCTGTGATGAGAAGGAAAGACATTTTGGCTCAAAGCATCTCGTGGCTGCCTCCTGCCCTCCTCATGAGGGTGTTTTCCCTACAGTCAACCAAAGTCTTCACTGTCCTGCAACTTAAATCCACCAATCTGCATCCTGCAGTCAGGAATGGTAGGAGACCAGTTGTGCTCTTTGGAGTGAGCTTCACCAGGGCCTTGAAAATGCTGTCATTCGTCCCCACTTCACCAAGCAAAGCATCTCGAGTTCTTCAAGCTGCCTTCACAGAATGTAATGTCCAATTCTCTGATCATTTTGTTCCTCTTTTCTGGACCAATTCATTCCCCCCCCTAAATTCTTCTTATGGTAGCAATAAAAGAGAATATTTGCAGCTCAGGGTTGAATTGCGAAGTTCTTGGTGTTCTCTGAGCTTGGTTGTTTTCTCGCAAGGCGTTTCATTGCCCACCTAGGTAACGTCATCAGTGCACATCTGCACGAAGACACCCAGGCTCAGAGAGCACCAAAGACCTCCCTCTTCCTATTGTAATGCTTACAACTGGGCATGGCGTCTCGGGTCGGGTTTGACAAAGGCGGAATGGAGCGAGACCAGCACTGAGAGTGATATTTCCGTTGACCTCGTTCGCTGTAGCCACCTCACATGACTGCATCCTATTGGTTGTGGATAACAACGTCAAGATGTTTTTCACCTGCATTGTAATCCAGGCATCCTCTCTTCTACCTTGGTTGGTTGTAGAAAGACACACTCTGCTTTTACGTTTGACGGCTGCAAGGGCAGACGAAAAAGTACACTCTCCTCATATTTAGGATATGAGGAGAGGAGAGAGAGGAAAAGCACGGATAGGGAGGCCCGCGAGGTATTGTTTTCCCTGATTTGATAAAGGCTCACGTCTTGGTGTCCAAAAGGGTGAGAGGTACGTGCTGTAGGTGGGGCTCTGAAGCCTGCTGACTAGTTGTTCGTAGATTCCTTGGAACCTGCTTTTGCCGTCAGGTAAGCCATGGCACTCCTGAAGTCCTCTGTCACCTTAAATGTGTGGTGCCACGTGCCCTAACGCAGCAACTTTTGCTTCTCCAAGGGGAATAAATTAAGACAGTCGCTTGAAGGTTGTTCTCGCAGTTAGCCTCGCCATACGCTGGAAATGGGTGTTGTATGCGTGTGTCGTGTTCTGCTTTGATCCCCTTAGGAAGACTGTTGAAGTGAAACGCCTGTAAAGAAAATTAGGCTTTTAAGTTGCTTTTGCAGCTTCTTATCATCAAGGTGTACTTTCACGAAACGTAATCAGGCAGTGCACTTAACGTATAGAGGAGGAGCAGAGAAGTTTTGTGGCTCCTTTTGTACAGATTTCCCCGCCCCGCCCTCCACTTCCTGCACAAAAGCTTTCATTGCTCGCGTTACATTCTCCCTCCCTCCAACCTACCTTTTTAATGTATTCTTATCAGGCAGGATTTCATGGGCACCTTTTATTCTCTGTTATAATTGTGGAGGAGATGTTTTAAATTGAAGCCGCTTGCTACCAGATGGCTTAAGTATAGTTTCCCAGGAATAGAGCACTAAGTAGATCCTTTGCAATCATCTTGGAGTGCTGAAAGTGCTTGTGAAAATTTGGTTCATCTTTCTCCCCTCTACCCAAAAAGCTTATCCATTATTGGACTGATCCATTAGCTGTGCGAAGTGAGAGTAAATGAACTTGTAGAAGACACACAATTCCAATTTGAGGCGAGGTGTGCATTGTGGGAAGAGGCGTCTCCTGGGGTAAGACAGTGGGACTATTGTCCTCATCCTGATTTCCCCCCCACAGTTCTTTGGGGTGCATGAGAAAGGTTAGGAAAGGCGATAATAAATGACAAACATTAGCCAAAGAAACAAAAAGAAACCAGACATCATGAATGACATTCAATTTGCTAACCATGTTTGTTTATAACACGCAGAAACACACCATAAACTGTGATCTTTAATGCTGCAATGTGCATACAGTCATAATGATTGGTTGCTTAGCGGACTGTTCAGTGTTACGATGGACCCCAAAAAACGTACTTATGACCCAGATTCGAAACTGATCACATTTTGGGCACTCAGCAACCGGCCTGCATTTACGGCCATTTGCAGTGAGTGTCCTGCAATCACATGTCCTTGATTTATGACTTTTTTTTCCCCCGGAAACTGGCATTTACTTCTGGCTTCCTGCAAAAACTGCCCATCGCAAACAATGCGTTTGCTTAATGATTGCGGCATTTGCTTTACGACTGCGGTGCTTGCTTAATGAAAACGGTAAAATTGAGTTAGTCGCAGGATGATCTGCATAATGACTGACATAACATCTGACTAGGCTCAATGATGGTTGTAAATTGAGGACCATCTCTGCATGAAAAGATTTGCTTTCATGATTAAGTAAGTACCGAAGGCACTTTTTGTTATTGTTGTTTGGCTGGTTCCCTAATTGCTATAATACGTAAATTAATAATTTTCATCATCTTGTCAATTTACAAAATGCTGTGGGGGTTTGCAATTAAGTTGTGCTGCTACTTGTGGTGCTAACTGACTAGTCTGTCTCCCTTTTTTAATGTCATGCTTGGTAGCTAACAGATGTGGCCAACTGGAGACTACAAAGCAAGCATGATGATGTCATGACACCAATGATATCACTGCAACGATGTCATGATACCCATAGCAAATTTGCTACAGGACAGCCACCAAATTTCTGAGTCATCTCAAGATTTTCCTAAGAGTTCTATGGGTTAAAACTTACAGGTAGGAGAAAGTGAAGCTGAATTTCTTGAAAACAAAACTTTGATTTTTCTAGACTGTCCTTCTGGCCACTTGAGGCGTCCTATGAAATTGCCACCTGCACGTTGGCCCTCATGTTTGAAATCTTGCTTTCATCTGTTTCCACCCGGTTTGTTGTTCTGCCATCTCCACCCATTTTTATTTCTTCCTATTTCTAGTGTCAAGTTTCATATTTTAAATCATTTATAAACTGCCCATGGTTTCTGGGAGTCGGGCAGTATGTACATTTAATAAATAATAATAAATAGAAGTTGAATGACTGTGGCAAAAGAATGCAAAGGTAGTACCGACAGTAATAGCTGCTTTGGGTGCAATCCCAAAACATCTGGAGCACCACTTGAACGCCGTCAGTCAGCATTGACAAGATCCTCATCAGTCAATTGCAAAAGGCAGCTTTACTTGGAACAGCTTCCAACCTGCGATGATAGTTTTAACGTCATCAGATAATAACATCTGCCTGGTCCTTGGGAAGACCTCGATAAATGGATAAAAATGCCAAATCCAGTCTAAACATCTGGCTGAACACGCAACCAACCCTAATAGTAATAACAGCAACAAACCCAGGAATTCCACAGCTGAAAGTACTTGCTTCTGTCATCCACCAGTATCTTTTAGGCAATTAACATGTCTCCTCATTTATACCTTGCTATGAATGACAGGTTCTCAGGTCGCCCTCAGACTCCTGCCTCGCTCCCAAGCAAGAACCAGCTATGAATAACCTTGATTCAGCTGGGAATTGTCACACCGGTTTCAGCTGTGTTGCAACAAGGATAAAACGTCATCTCAAGAAGGATTGAACTTGTCAGTGGAGCTCCCTCCATCTTTGAACAGAGAAAGGGGAGATAATGTCAGGGAACTCTTGCCATGTGTTATTGCCATGTTCGCTCCATCCCAGAAGCTAGAGATCCGTCCCTTCAAAGAAAAGAAGTGGTCTCTTCTGCAAAGCGTTTTGTTGCGCAGGGGGGGGACATGCCATCAGATTGCAGGGGGCTGGGTCATCCCTGTTAAGCACGAAAGGCCTCCCAAATCATGCACCTTGAATGGATCTGGCTTGGATTCGAAGAAGGAAGCGGTGTCAGAGATGTTGGGTTTGCTTTCCCTTTCCAAGTAGTCTCTCATTAAAAGTGACAGCTCTCTTTGGGGGGAAAAGAAGGAGGGATCCACTTATCCATTCTAAGTCTGGATTTCTCCCAAATAAGCAAAGGGTTATTGCTGCGATGTTTCAGGAGCACAACATCGATCCTTCTTTTCCTTCGTCATCATTTGGCAAAACCTGTACTTTTGGTCCAGGGGCGATCGGGAGCAAATTTGGGTTTGGCCCAGGTAAAGTCACCTCCGGGGTTACTTCTTTTAAGTATCCAGTCTAACCTTAGGCTTTCTGGGTATCCTAGTGGTCCCCATCCAAATGCTACCTGCCTCTGATTTTGGTTAACTTTTGGTAACTCAGCTAAAGTTGTTTAGATGTAGCCCTCTCTCTCTTTCTCTTCATGTCTCCCCCCCACTCTCTTTCTCTGTCCTCCTGTTCCCACTCCTATTAGTCTCCTTCTCTAAGACACATTAACTCGTGTTGTAGAGGGCGAGGAAGATGACCTTGATGGGGACACACAGGTTCTTTTGCCCAGGCAAAAGGGGCTAAAGCAATTGTATGGTTCAGAATGGCCAGATAACTTTCAGAAGTCACCTCTCTCGTTCACTCAACTGTAAGGAGGCATTGGAAGAGGGGCAGCGCAATCCGACTGGCATGATTCAGTTATTATAGCCAATCTCAGTAAAAGTAATTTTAGCCTTCCAGTAGGGTTGATTTCCTACTCTGGTCTACCTGGTAAGGATGACACTTGTCCAGAGTATTTAAGAAAATGATGATTTCTTCGTGATAAGCCGGAACAGTGCTTCATTTCCCATGCCGTGCCGATAAGTTAGCAACTAGGTTTCTGTTCCTTCTGTTCAGACCAGAGCCCTGTCTTATGCAGCCATTGGTCCACACAGATACACCGTGCGTGCATAAAAAAATACACAGATCATTCTCAAAATTTCCATAGGAATTGGCTGAGCTATTATTGATTCACAGAGCACAGCAAAACATCACTGCATGAATTAGCAAACAGCTGTTTCTAATTTGAGTTTAAAACTGTACACAGAGGAACTTGTTTTAGTGTTCACTCCTTTCATTTATAATGAATTTTAATCACCGCTACAGGTGAGAAAAATGTAGAAACAAGCTTGTATCTTGTGGAAGAAACAAAGGAGAGACAGATGCTAACAGATTTACAGTCTGCGATAAAAGGAAATGTTTTGGTACACTTTACATGTAATTAGGGTGCAGCTGTTTGCAGTCCCAAACCATGATGCACGGAGAAGAATATGCCGTCTCTTCCATTCCGGAGGGAGTGCCGCGAAACAGTGATCCCATCCTGGAAACATCCGCTCTGTGCCTGGATCTCGCATGAAACTTTTTTCCTGCCCCGCCCTCTCCTCGTGGTTTGCAGCTGAATGAGGTCGGTGGGTGGGTGGGGGGTCCAATCCCACCCAGAGTTGGGTCGGAAGCGTTCGTCTCTTTACCCAGGGGATGCCAAGTTTGAGCGGGGAGTGGGCTCCTTGATTGGCAGCGCGGTTCGCTGCATTCGGAGGACGCCAGCCAGCTGGTGTTTCAAGGGGGGGGAACTTGTTGCACCGAGGGAAATATTGGTTTATGCGTGCGTATGTGTACGTATACGAACGCATGCGCTCACGCGTGCGCGCGCTCGCTCTCTCTATTTATTCAACTTACTTTTTTATTTATTAAATTTATATGCCGCTGAATTCAAAGCTATTCTCGGCGGCTTACAAGAAAAACTTATGATCAAAACAGAATTAAAAACAGCTAAAGAGCCTCTTGATGAGGGTGAAAGAGGAGAGTGCAAAAGCTGGCTTGAAACTCAACATTAAAAAGACAAAG
>JANHZU010002148.1:92452-105897 GCA_032468055.1 Acrochordus granulatus | reverse complement strand
ACTGTGATGCTGGGAAGGATTGAAGGGAAGAGGAGAAGGGGACAGCAGAGGATGAGATGGATGGATGGCATAGTCAGCGTGATGGGTGTGAGCTTGGGAAGACTCTGGGAGGCAGTGCAAGACAGGGGGCCAGGCGTAGTGCAGTCCATGGGGTCGTGAAGAGTCGGACACGACTGCGCAACTGAACAACAACAAACCACTGCTTTTCAAAGACTTTGGGAGGCCTGGGATTGGAAGCCTCGGTGGGGAAATGTTCACATGAGCCCCCCAGGTTTCTTCTCATCTTTCCTTTCTGCATCACACCATCTTCATCTTCCTGTACTCAAAAATGAAAGATTTGGGTGTTTGTTTGTTTTTTTGCATTGTTTCATCCATTATAGTAAATGGAAGTATTGGGAGAAGCCAAGCCATAAAATAATCATTGGGATTTGTATTTTAATGGTTTAGTTTTGCTGCCTGGACTGAAAAATATTGATCTCTTTGATCATTTCCCATACTAAGCCAGACAGTGGGTCATGACTTTTCCACAAATGGGACCTAGGAGATTTTAGATGAGCATCTTTCCCAGCTTACCTGGAGGGTGAGCTAGGTCCTCTATGTAAATACATAACTGAACCTTGACCCTGGCTGCTAGAGGCTTCAGGGCTAGCAGAACGTCTGGATTAGAGCTGTGTGGCACGTGAGATTCAATCTCTAAGGGTACTTGAGTGTGTGAAGGTAGTTCTTGTTCATAACTTCTAAAAAACATCGGTATCTTTTCCTGGGCTACCCTACATTCCTGAGAGAAGGTGCATTTTAAAGAGCACAGATGTTCCATTTACTCCATTGTTATGTGCTCCAAAACATTTAGTGGAGATTCTCCAAAGTACCACATAACCCTAATCCAATTTGCCTTATTTTGAATTTGTTATCTTTGTTGTTCGTGTGTGCATGTAATTAAGTGATCTTTTGTTACTCCTGTATTAACTCTATTAAAAGATTTGAGCATACAAATATTATCCAAATGATCAAATTGCCATAGTCCCTGATCAGAGAAGGTGACAGAGCCAGAGATAAGAGACTGAGTGCTACATTCATACCTGTGAGGTCAGCTTGTTTATCCCACTGAGTCCTATGGAAATTGCATGGGATGGTCCAAGGAACAGTCCCTGTTCTGTGACCTGAAACGGGCAGATTACCTAAAATGGAACCAAGAGTGAGCGACTGTGGAGGCTATGGATTTACTGGTTTTTTATCATCAATCATGATTGAACTTTGACCTCGACTGGCCAGGAGGTTGGGATTCCTGATGTAAATTAATAAGGAGATTCCTATGTAAATTGGCTCCTAGAAAGGTAAATTATCCTCTTCCTTCGGTGGTGCCTCTTTAAGACCTTTTATCACATTAGAAATCATTATTCTCAGCAGTAATTTGAAAGAAGAGAAAAGCCAGCCCGAGCCTGATGCGTAAATGGAAGAGAACTGAGTTGCCGTTAAGTTTCTGCAAAAAATCAATTTGCAATTGAAAATAAATTGTATTGAGGTGCCCCTCATTTTCCCTTTAAGGCATAGGTCAGTAGTTCCCCAGGGGGGGTAAATTTATTTGGACTTAATGAAGTTTTTGTCCTTTACGTTGAAAGAAAAAAAATCATAAAAGAACCCCTTCCCTTTAAATTAACATGAGGTGAACCAGATCTTGAAACAAGTCTTTCCTTGTGAATAGTTCCTCTGTCTGGAAGCCCTTTAAACTTTGAGGTTGCTTCCTCAATCTTGGCTCTTTTCATCTTTGTAAGTACTTCAAGAAGAAGTCCAGATTCCTGCCAAATGACAAAAGGAAGTACACCTTAGGAGGGAGCTTGAGATCTCCCCTGTCCTTGTTTGTTTGGTTATGCTGTTGGTATCATTGTTTAAAAAAAAACAAAACAAGGCAGTGAAAATGGGATTCAGTTCAAGGTCAAATAAATACTGGAGAGAAATTTTAATATATTAAGAATTGTCTCCATTTGTCATCGTTGACTGAAGTGAACCTGTAAATCACGAGGATCAAAAATCAAAGTCATCAGCTACAGTCTTGTATCAGACAGGTTGTGAAGAGTCGACACGCCTTAGTGTCTGAACAACAAAACATGTGACTGGGGCTCTCTGTGGCTGAAATGGAGTAGAAAGTGGGTGTATTCGTAGCTAATGACATTTTCCCTGTTCAGTGTTGATTCTGCTATCTGCTCTTTCCCATATTTTCCAGGCTTAAAGATCCATCTTAAGTTTTACAAGCACCACGAACTCTGATTCAGCCTTGCCTCATTTTGAACAATTTTGAATTGTTCTAAATCAGAAGGACAAAATATCCCATGTCATTCATCTCACCATTAACTCTTAGTAGGACAGAACTTCAATAACCTTCTCGGTAAATGAGAAGGAGTTTGGTGAGTTCTGTACCGCCTATCCATCAACATGGGTGTCTGCAAGAAGGACAATAACAAAATGGCCATGACAATAACAGCCCACAAATCTCACAGCTTGTGCACTTGGTTTAAAAATCAGGAGGCAGGTATGCAATAACAGTATTTGTTTGAAGATGCCGTTGAATGTGTTGGTATTTTGCCACCATCAGGGTTTATTGTGGATGCTATTACCCCAAAGGGATCTTAGAGTTGTAGTCTCTGGTTGGAGCTGTTGAGAATTTTATTACATTTCCACTCAATCCCTTGGATTCTGGTGGAAGTTGGCAACAATGATATGGTACCATTGGACACCTCAAAATGGCTCTTCGGAGTTTTTCAGAGATAAGAAACCTATAAAATGTTTATATGTTTATAAAATTCTGCACGGTATAGGTTGAAAGGTGGCTAGAGATAGTCCCAATGACTTCAGTCATTATACGTGATGGTTCTTAAAGGGGATTTTAAAAGGTCTGTCAATGGCAATGAGCAACAGTGGTTGAGTAGAATCTCTTTGTTCAGGGATAGTAAGCACTATAGGCAGAAGTAGCTAGAGTTTTTCCTTTGTGCATCTGTGTGGCTACTCTGGAAATTAGATGCCAAGCTCATGGTCCTTTGGATATATCCAGCACAGTGTTTCTCAGCCTTGGCAACTTTAACAAGCCTGGACTTTAACTCCCAGAATTCCTTAGACAGCATGTGCTGGGCATCCTGCACCTTTGATAGCATTTGACAAAACCCGCATGAGTAAAAATGTTCTTAACAGCCAAGTAAACTTTTGTTTTTTTCTTAAAGTCCTCTCTTTTTTTGGTGGCTAAATAGTAGTGGGGTATGTGCCTGTTACACACACACATATTCTCCTGTGGATGACCAGCTTGTTCTTAGGCTGTGATTGCACTAGACCCTTAACCAGATCAGTTCAAGATCTAGCAGCTGCATGTATATGGCGAGCAAAGCTTTGGTTTGTTTTAACCATGGTTAAGCCATGGAGGTTCCATAGTATCTGGTTGGAATCTGGCCCATTGGGTTTAGTCTATGATTCAGTGTAATGTGTGGGCCCAGAAAAGCGACTGAACTCAGTAGCCAAGTTAAATGCGTTTTGTGAATGCAGCGTTAGAAACTCAAAAATGGAAGAAGAGGCAGAGGCTAGGCTGCACAGCTGCCTTTGCTTGGGGTAGATGCTTGCCACTTGCTGCAATGCAGTGACACCCGCTGACAGAATATAAGCATGACACATTGCTAAAGCATGAAGAAAGTAGTCCGGTGACTGTCGGATAGTCAACTCAACATTTTACAACATTATGATCTGCTCTACTCGATCTTCTGCCGATTTCAGTGTTCTAACCCAGTGATTCTCACCTCGGGAACTTTAAGAGGCGCGGACTTCAACTTCCATAATTCACCAAAATTCTGGGAATTGAAGTCCACACCTCTTAAAGTTCCCAAGGTTGAGAAACATTGTTCTAATTAACCATATGCAAAAAAATAATCTCTTGCATTTTCTCTCTTCCAACCCTCATTCAATTTGTTGAAAGAAAGATAGTTTTTTTCCCAAATTCTTTCAAAGGAGAAGAGAACCTAGGTGAATTTTTTTTTTACAGATGAGATGCGCTCTGTCATAGCACCTGTTTAATTTTAGGATGGCCAAGGATATTTGTGAATATCCTGTTCTTATGTTATTACAGTTGTTGCTTTGATGGTCTACAGCCTCTCTGGCTTCCCACACCTCCGTTAAATCCTTCAAGAGGGGATACTTTGGAAAACTGATTGGAAAACAGTAACAGGATATCTTCTTGTGATGGAAAGATATGTTAATGGACTGCAAGAGCATCATTAAGTAGACCTTTCTCCATTTTTCACAACAATACAAACTCAAAAATATCACCAGGATCTATCAAGAGGAAATTCTCAAGCACCCTAGTGATAAGATATTCAAACATACATCTTTTCAGGGGAAGAAAATCTGAAGATTTAAATCAACATTTAATTTTAATGGAACAAAATCTCTGATGGGTTTTAGTTGGCAAAGCTCATGTTTTAATATCCAGGCCAAGACTGGTCATCTTCATTTGAGAATTTGGAGGGAGGGGGGCAGAGGAGTGGTTATCATTGCGGTAGCCCAAATTGAATTTTGTAAAAAATAAAATGAAAAATGAATCAAGCTGGATCTTTTTCATGTACAATGGCAGAAAATTGCCTTCATCATCCCACACACGGGTCGTCCTTGGAAAATGAACATTTGCTTATACATGTTAAAAAAAAGAAAATCTTGGGCCATGTTGAAGAAAATGGAAGAGGCAAAACAGAAATTGGGACGTGCACTGGTGAATTTCTCACATTTCTTAAAGTGATTTCTTAAAGTAGAGTGAACCTGTGATGGGAACACCATGATTGTTTTGTGATTGGTGGCTCGTATTATGAAGAGCTGGAGAGAGGAATGTGTAGCCTTGCCCAACCCTTTCTGAGCAATTCTGAATTCGTGCAATGAAGTGTTCACCTCTCCACCATTCCCCCTCTCCAGTGAGTAAAATATTACCTCATTTTATTCTCCTGAGAACTTTTCCCCCCTACAGCCATACATAATGTGGCTTGAGGAGGAATTATTAATCGCTTCCTATTCCGCGTGCTGTATTCTGTCGAGAAAACCCTTTTCCGCCTGCACATCTAACCGGATGATTTTAAGGACGAAGGCAGAAGGAGATCAATGCCACCAATGGGACACTATCGAACATTGGTCCAGAAATGTGGTCTCCTGAAAATCCAGTGCCATCCCGGCCCTTTTGGACTTTGGTGAGCAAATCACCCACTGGTGTTCTGTGAACCAGGCAGTTGCTTGGCAGAACAAGGCAAGGCGATGGGGATGCGGGTGGGGCTGGCAGGAGCCATGAGTGCACCCGGGGTGGGAGCCTGGGGAGCGCAGAAGATTGAGGAAGAATTAGGTTATTACATTTCCTCCTTAATTCTTTATCAGAGCTGCCCCCTTCTCTCTCTGTCTCTCCCTCCTTCACTGGAGAGGAGGAGGAAGAGACGAAAGAAATCAATGCATTCTGATTTTGTAATTTCCCAGGGTGCTTCACTCGGAGCATGGGGTGTTTGGGGAGGTGACATAGCTGGTCATGGAAGCTTGCACTCCACCTCTTCCTCCCCCTTCCTGGTGAAAGAATTTGTTGGAATTTCACCACCTTTGCGTGCTTTTGTGAAAACACTCATTTGGGTTTGCACCAAGCCGCTAATGGCGGATGCCGGGGATTGCGAATCCCACGTACATTCGATGCTCGTTATGGCATGGAATGCGCCGTTAATAATGCATCTGTGAAACTCAGCTGTGAGGGAGCCAAATAATTATCCCACTGTAGCATTTCCTGCTTTAGTGTCATCACAACTGGGGCTTCATTAAAAGTCCTAACAGTGGAGATGTTATGTGGTGTAGCCTCTGTGCCTGTGCATGTGTACATGTGCATATGAAAGAGGGGTGTGTGCGTGCATGTGTGTGTGTGTATGGTATATAATTTAAATTAACTGCAATGCAATGGCTCAGAGGTAATTTGACTTTTTGAAACTGTGGAACCCCTGTGAATTTTGTTCTTCCTCTCCCTCTGACTGCCATATCAGCTGATCATCCCCAGAAGAACAAAAGGTTTATCTGAAGCTATGAAGCATATATTCAACCAGCTTCTGGCATCTAGATTAAAAAAAAAAAAGGAAGAGGCGAAGAAAAAAAAATCAAAGGACTCCATTGAACATGTTAATACCGAGCAAAATACACAGTCAGACACTAAATCTTGCAGGGATTTAAGCCCTTGGAAAAGTGATCCTCTGATCTGGTCTTCTTGGGTCGGTTCCCTGTAAACGGGGAATGGAGCAAAAAAAAAAGAAGGGAGATAATAAAAGGGTTTTGAATAAAGAGGATGCTTACGTGCCTGTCTCCTGGTATGAGTGATTGAATGATTGACCAGGAAAGGGAGTTGACAGGTGATTGAAGATTGACTACCAGATACGAAAGAATCTATTTTTGTTATGCTGAACAACAGTGTTCTCTGATGAAAAAACAGGCAAAGAAAATCACTGCACTGTGCCTGGTTTCACATAGTAGTTTAAGCTGAATGGGGTTTGTTTGATTTTGGCTTAGTGTATTTTGTGAACTGGGCCATTACTGCATTCAAAACATGGTTTATGACATGACATTTTGTATGAACCAGGCTAAGGGTTCCTGGAGTGTGAAGCCAACCAATGTGTGGATTTTTGCAGACTTAGAAGAAAAGCTTGAGTTCAAGGGCAGCTCTCCTGACTGAAGAGAAAAGACCTTATGCTTTGGGGATGGAAGAAGAATCATGCTAGGCAAGATCAAAGGTTCATCTAGACTAACCTTTTACTCTACTCAGTGGCACGTTAGATGCCTCCGAAAGCTGAAATATAAGAGTTGAAGGCAGTAGCATGTTTCCTCCCAACATAGAAGATCATATCATATAAACATGACTTAGCCATCTTTTCAAGAGCTACTTTAGTTACTGGCCATTGCTGAATCTGGTGGTATCACACTATGAATTAGACGAAGAAGACCTTCTTCATCTTGCATCTCCTGCCAAACAATTCCCTTCAGTGATTCCGAATTCTATTATTGTATATCAAAATGGATATTGGACCTCTCCTATTTATAACTGAGCCTAATTTTATATGCCTCTTCCCCTACACAGTCAGCTGAATCCATAGCTGGCTAGAAAATCTTGAGTTCTGAATTATTATAATAGTGTCTCGTGAAGGACAAAACATCAAGGGTGCATTTCTCAGTAATGACAAGTCAGGATAGCTGCAGTTATATATTGAGTTAATTAAATTCTCTGGGTTTTGTTCTGCATAATATAAAATACTGTTTATAAGGATAAGATATATTCTTTATCTTCTTTTTAATGTTAATGTTAAAACCAGCCATTTATTTATTTCAAGTATCAATACCTGCCTTTCAGGTGGGCAGTGGGCAACTTATCTAATGCAGCTTAAAAGTTGCAAACAAAATACAAATGAATGTCATTGGAAAACAAATAAAAGCACTCCTAATCAGTACTCATGGGTTATATGGTGGTTGTGTCCTTGTGGCACAAGAAGGAAGAACAAGACTTGGAAAAGCCCTCTGTTTTGTTTCAGCCTTGGGTTACAAAGAGGTTCTTCGATGGATCATCCCCCTGAAGCTCTGTGCGGCCTTAGTCTTGAAGGAAGAATCCAACTGAGCAGATTTCTTGCACTGGCTTTCTCTGCCTTCTTCATCCTATATTCAGGGATTTTCCTATAGACCCATTGGTGCTGATGGTTCTTAGACGTAAATATGGCGGGCTGTAGTACAAATGCGAACATCTGAATAGCACCACTCCTTATAGGCAGGAAGCACCAAATCCCATCTTCACTTAAAGAGGAATTCTCTTCAACTTCAGAGAGCTCTTGTCAATCAGAATACTGCTGTGACCTGGGCAGCCAAATAAATTTTAAAAAAAATACACTTATTTTTTTAAAAACTTATTGTCTTTTCTGATACTTTCAACCACAGCTTCTTTCACAATGTGTATCAAAACAGGCTTTGAGCATGCTAGTTAAGGATGAGAACTATGGTCCACACAAATGTAAGAAGATGCCAGAAGAGGCCATCTTAAGCCGGATGGTACAGAACAATGTGTAAATGCAGTTTTCCACCTTCTGTAAAAGCAGTAGAGCTGGGAGTGGGTAGAAATGCAATCTTTTTAATCCAAATGGCCCATTGCCAAGAATATTTGAAGAGTGATGATGCAGAGTTTTCTAGATAAAACCAACATTTTCATTCACCGAGGGAGTGGTGACAACCTGCTGTTCAGAGCCACATGCAACTCATGGAACTCCTTCTGATCTACGCATTAGCATCTTGCCACACATAAAAACCATAGCATGAGCCTACAAATACACTTCACACCTCTAAAGCATCCCTTAGCCAAACTTTCAAGAACAGTTTTCTGAGGACACAAAAGTGCAGATATGTACTTACCATACAAAAGCTAGGAAGCCTCCCCAGGACAACTATTACTATGTTGTCACAATATGTCAAAGGTGAGATCTATCCATAGTGAATTTCAAATAGTGTTGAAATTCTTGCCCTTCTTTCCATGCTCTACCTGAAGCAAATGGCTAGAAACCAGTGGCTTCTTCTGCGAGACAAAGTCCATCACTTTATGGCCTGATCTGGTATCAGGTTATTTGCCTTTGCCCATGTGAAAACTTGCTCTTCAACAGTTTTTGAAAATCAGTGTCCTCCTTTAAACAGAAAATGCTGTTTCACACACTTTCTCTTCCTACTTGAAACTAGCAATTTGTCCATTCCAGATCTATTGTAGGTACCTCCAGAAACCATTAGCTATAACTCTCAACCCTCCAAAGATTGTCCTCCCTACACTGAGAAGTTCACCATAGTCTCCAGAACAAGTCTTGCTCTCCATCATCATCCAGAATCTGCCTTCCCCTTATAGTTGTAATTGTTTCTCCAGACTCCAATCCTCTCCCCCTTCCCCGTCCCACAAACCAGGGAAAGGTGTTATTGCATTAGCTGTCTTCTGAGATACGAGATTCAGGTCAAAAGGGAAAATGCCTTTCCAGAGAAACTGGGTTATGCAAATTGCTGAAATAGCTACACAGGTGTGCATTAAAGGGTAGGGCAAAGCTTCCTCTGTGATGCTTTATCATCTTTCATGCCACTTGATCTGATTTCTTTTGTTGCTTTAGGTTGAAGGGGAATTGGGTTAGTTTTAATCTCAATCTCTCTTTCAGAGTCAAGAAGAGCATGTGAGCTCTCCTCTATTCAACTCAATTATTAAATGGGTAGAAAGGGAGACTCATGTTGATTTAAGATCAGTTGTCTTCTGTTGAATATTTCCACCAAAGAGCCATTCTGGTTTCTTCTGCTATGGAGTGCATCAGTTAAGACGCATTATGAAGAACTTGGAAGTAAAATAATAACAAACGGTGGTGGAAAATAGCTCATCAGGAGCTGGAGGGGAAGAAGCTGAGGATTCATCTTGTTTCTCTTTGCAATCCCACCCCATTCCAGTTTTCTGCTAGAACTGCAGATTGGGTGCTGGGCGCTGGAGGTGAGGTGGGGAAGAGAGGAGAAAAGAGAAGTGTTTGAATATTGTGCTATGAAGGGAACAGTCCTGCAGTGAAGCAGTTGTGATATTAGAGCAGCACTCCTAAGAGATCCCTTGGCTCGTGTGTACTGATCGGAGTGGCACATTCCCAGACAGCTGGTCGCTCAGCATGGGTTGTGCATGCAGCAAAGAAGTTGGCACACTGGCAAAGAACAGGTAATGCTCTAATTTCCCCAGTGCAGATGCGGCCAGGAATATCTTAATTTATTGGTGTGCTGGCATGCAAGAGGGAAGGCTGGCTGTGCAGCCTTGCATAACTATTAGCAAAAGAAGCAGGGGGAAAAGAGAGAGGGAGAGGAAGAAAAAGATCAGCTTTTGCTAGGGACCTCGTGGAATAAATGGGTTAGAAATGGTGATCTTTTATCCCTCTTTTTTATTATATTTGAGGTGGCACTGAAGGGCCCTTAATTTTAGATCCATGAGCAGCACTCCAGTACAGTCTGGCTATTTTGGGAAAATTGAATATTCTCAAAAGTTGGTTGCTATCTTAGATCTCTCTATTTCTTCATTTAAATTTAGCATATAAATAGTAGCATCGTTCAGAACTCCAGTTGAGGTTCAGGTGGTGGCTGGTTTTCCCAGTTGTTATCATCACTAGGGGTCAAATTATTATTCTGTCATAAGCCTCTTCTTACTAAAAAGAGCGCAAACCTTATAATGTTGGTGATTGTATGTAGGTGGTGCATGTGCATGGGTGGTATTTTTCTCCAAAAAGAATTTTTGGAAATCACTGGTCTACTAGTTGTTCGATTATATGGCACCTTATCATTATTCCACTGGCACCCTTGACGTATCTGCCGAGAAAAATATGCCGGTCCTCTTGTGCTTGATGGATAGATTAGGCCCTTATATAATTCCCTTTAAAGAAGAAATTGAACTGCCTTTGAACAGGCAGACAGCTAATTGCTAGCAATTTGTGGTGCTAACAAGAAGCAAAATGGTAGCATAACATTAGGCTCAACAGTCTGTTAACTAATTTGCTGAATCAGATTTAAAAACATGCCCTTGATAGCAATGGGTTTCATGACAGTGCTTTAAGACTGATGGCTTGGAGCTTTTATATAGCACCCTACAACATACAGTACATGTTTGGTTTAATCTAAACCTTGCCATACTTACTTTGGAATGCACTTGTGAAAAATGCTCTTATTCCTTGAAGTGGTTAACATAGCTTGAAGCTACGGTGTTGCTCTCCAACAAAAAACACAAGGTAGTTTTATGGTCTCTAAATCCCATTGTCCATCTTGAATGGTAGCCATCAGAAGATATATCTTCCACTTCCTAATTGGTGGGTGCCAGGGAAGAAGAAGACAGGAATCAGAGGTGGCTGCAAAGACTGAAAGTGAGGATTACTCTAAACCATGATATGGACGCTTTCTTTTGTTTATCATGGAGAAACTTAAGCTTTGTATGGAAGCTTGGCATCACACATGCACATTCGCTGGAGTACACAGATCAGGTTATCGAGTTCCTCCAAAGTGTGACATCAGGTTCCTATAAAAAGGCATGTCAGGAGATGTTTGGCTAGAAGATCAGAAATATCCACTTAGCTTCCATGAAATACAATTTGCTACCAGCAGTTTGTCACAATGCATGGGCATAGACGGGTTGAGTTGATACTGTAGGAACACTTGGTAGTTCATGTGAAGCAGTGATAACTGCAATAATTATTTCCCAGATTTTATCCTACAAGACATCCCTAGAAAATCCCAGAATTCCTATTAAAAAAATCAGATAAAAAGCTATGGACAATATCTCTGTTTTACACCTAGACATCATATGACTGGTTTAATTATGTTATGGGATAGCTTTGGTATTTTCTTATATTCTGAAAATATTTGCATGCAGGCATCCTTTTAATCTTTTGGAAAAGAACCTGGTAGTCTGGGAGTTCTAGTTATCGGATGCTGCCTCTCTTTGCATAAAACTGACACAGTTCTTCAAACATTCTTTGAGGTCCATTTTTCCAAATGACATAGCTCACAGAGATCAAAACTTTGCCACTGGCACAAAGAGATAGGGAGAATTCTAGAGTGAATTAAAATAAAATAATTTAAGGATAATAGTACACAGTGCTTTAGTTGCTCATGTGTAAGTTTCAGCATACAATTGTTGGGACTCCACCCCTCCATTTGTTTCTCCTCTGGAATCCTCATATGGAGGAGATCAAGTTTCCATCTTTACCTTTTTCATCAATGTGTGTGTTTGTGGCTTCAGTGAAACACAATTTATTCTTATAACTGGACATTAAAGTATTTCCAGTCTACTCTGAAGTTTAAGGAATACAAGCCAGTCTTTCATATTGATCATACTGATCAATTGACCCAACTGGTCACTCTTTACTGTGACATATTTCTGTTTAGTTCAGCTAGGTAAGTTCAGCTAGGTAAAAGGAGAAATGGAGCACGATGGGATGGATTGGATGAGATATGTAGACATAACCATGATTTGTGTAATGCTAATTTGTAATGTGAAATACATCCAGGAGAAAATATTGACTGAAGTGACTACTCCTGGCAGATCCATTTTTAAGCCTGGCAAACACCCCCCAAATCTGATTTCATCGGGGCTGCTTGCATTCGGAGAGGCACGCTTAATAGGATTGAAAGGAAAGAAATGTTACTTTTCATCATACTAGACAACAAAGAGAACCAGGGAAAACGAAAATATTATTTCGTTTGAACAAATTACAGCTTGTCTCTCGGGCTGTTTCTTTCTTTCCAGGGCGTAGATGAAGAAAAGCACTTTAATATCATTCCATCAAACTAAAAATTTAACTACATTTTTTTTTATATAGATAAAATGTGTTCGGAGGATTCAAAGAAGATTAAAGTTCACCTAAGAAAAGAGTATTCAAATTTGAACAGCTAATGGAAGCCTGGAAAAAAAAGTTAATGTCTATATCTTTCCTCTAAGGGACCTAGATTTCAGTATTCTTATAAAAACACATTGACTTGATTTCATTTCTGTGTCTCCACAGACTGCATTCTTGTAATTTCAGTAAGTGTTATAAATGTTATTTTAAGTATTATAATGCTAATCCCTACTGACAATAAGGGGTTGGAGGCGCCGTTTCCATTACTAAGGTAATGTTTACCTCAGATAGCGTATAATTGTTTTCTTTTTCTTTTTTTTCCTGCAGTAAACTCTCTGCTCCCAACTGCTTAATCAACCATGAAAAAAAAGTGGGGGAGGTGGGAGTGGGGGGCAATGCAACTGGCTTAATGTTCTGGTTGATCACACTAGAAGAGCAATGTTGATGTTTTCATCCATGGGAGCTGAGCTGGGTTTGGGTGTGCAAGTGGCCACCATGATGCCACAGCGTGGTGATCTTGGCAATAGCTTGATTGTCTTATTAAGATAAATATCGTGGCTGTGGCATAAATCTTCTTTGAACTCTTGGGGCATTTCTTCATTGCCAGAGATCCAGTGAAAGCTTGCTAGAACGTTGCGCTTGTTCCAACAGTTGAGTTGCATTCCAGTCACAGCATCTCATGTCACTTTTGCTAGTATCAAGAGATCTTCCTGCAAGCTTCCTTCTGCATCACATCATTCTAAACAATATTTCATTATGCCTTATGAAAGTTAAAAGGTTTTCTTCCTCCATCCTTTCTCTCTTTGCTAAGAACCATCCCCTAGGAACTTTAAGAATCAAATCTGACTTCCTTAACGAAGGAAGGTAGATAAGGAGAAGGAAGGAAGGAAGGGAAAGAAGGGAGGGAGGGAGGGAGGAAAAATGAAGGAAGGAAGGAAGGAAGGAAGGAAGAATGGAAAGAAGGAAGATGGATAGAGGGAGGGAAGGAAGGAAGGAGGGAAGGAAGGAAAAAGAAGGGAGGGAGGGAGGAATTAAGGAAAAATAAGGAAGAAA
>JANHZU010002148.1:50842-62760 GCA_032468055.1 Acrochordus granulatus | reverse complement strand
AAGAGTGAAGATATGGTATTGTCTTGTGTAGTTTTGGGAAACCAGGACAATGTCATCTACTAGAGGCAAGATCACATTGTCACTTTCATCCAAGTGGAAAATGCCCCTCAAATTTGACTGGAGGCTGTACACCCGAAATGTAGCGCACAAGCATTACGCCGTACGCATGCTTTTGTAGGAAGAGCTGCGTCTCTGAGTCCCCCAAAGCTGCCTGAACTGGCATTTATGATTTCTCACCGAATACTGCATTTCAGACGCTAATCTGCTGTGTCACTAACAAGTTGTATCATTTGAACCTTGCAGAGGAAGGCATCAATCATGAGTGCAAGCTGTGTAACCAGATGTTTGACTCTCCAGCAAAGCTCCTGTGTCACCTGATTGAGCACAGCTTCGAGGGGATGGGAGGTACATTCAAATGCCCTGTTTGTTTTACAGGTAAGACAGCCGGTCCTAGACAAGTACTCCGTGTGCATGGCTTGATCCAGAAATGACACACAGGGGAGTTTTAAAATACAGTGTTTCTTCTCATGCAAGCTGGAAGGGTGGGAGAGAAAAATACCCTAGCGAGAAATAGAATATCCTTTTTTTAAACTAGAGATACCTGGAAGACAATCTCCCTCCTACCTTTTCACTTTAGATCCTTTTTTTTTTCCTTCCTGGACTCAGTCTTTCAATATGATTTCTAAATAAAAATGTAATAATTTACAGTGTGGAATGGAGATTGCCCTTAGTATGGAAAATAAGAAGTGAAGATCTTCTTAGCATGAACTGGGTCAGTTCTTCTCCAAATATTGTGGATGAAAACCCCATAATTCCCAGCTAGCAAGTAGAGGATACATAGGGATGATTGCTGTATGACTGGCCTGCCCAAACTTGGGAAACTATTTTTTAATGTCCGTGTACTATGGACCAATCCATACTGCTGTCACAGATGTCCATTTGTGGTCTGGTGAACACAGAATACCAGGGCATCATCAGGCTACAAAAAATGAGTTAGAAAATAATATTAGCCGCAAACATCCCATATTATGTTTTAGTGTTGTATGCAGACCTAGCTTCTATTGTAACTACGATCCAAATTATGATTAAAAGATTAAAAATTAAGGGTAGATAGCATTAATTAAGTTTAAGCTGGCACAGAAAGCACTGGAAAGACAACTTTTAGGTATTACTCACTTGGCGACTTGCCTTATTCATGTTTTTTTCTAAAGTGACATGTGTCATGGAATTGATAGATAGCTCCCCTTAAGTGTATTGAGCTTTTTGTAGATTTTAATTTTAAGCATACATTTTGGGTTGAATTCTCATCGTATAGATCTCATTGATCCCCTAAATCAATATGAAAAAATGCAATTTGCAACAAAAACCCCATTGACTGAGTTCTGCCGTCATGTTAAGCCACACAATTGTTGGTCTGCCTTTTTTTTTTTTTGGCTGAGCACAATGGTGTCTCCATCTGCTAAATTATCCAGTGGTTTTAGCTGTGGCTTTTTGTTTAGCATGTTCTGGAGGAAAGCAGCCCGTTGTGTCTTGATCACTCAAACACAGTTAAACAAACGTGGCCCATGTTACATGTGATAGCTATGTGAATTTAACATAATTCGGATGCGGCCCTCAGTGCATTATTTTAAAAAATTAAAAAAATGAGTGGAAAAAAACAAAAACAAAGGCACAACCAATTTTGACCCAGTTCACTGTAGAAACAAACATGTTTGCTGGGCCCATGTTTAAACCAAGTCAGACGTCCTTGGTTATGGTGATCATTTTTTGCATCTCTGATTGTTTTCTTCTCTTGTTTAGTTTTTGTACAGGCAAATAAATTGCAGCAACATATCTTTGCTGTCCATGGACAAGAGGACAAAATTTATGATTGTTCGCAGTGTCCACAGAAGTTCTTTTTTCAAACTGAGCTTCAGGTATGTTTTTTTTTATTTTCTTCTTCTTCTGAAAAGGACCGGGAACAGATTCGTTTTGCAGTATCCGCTGTGATTATCTGCGAGAAATAAATTAATTGCAAGCAGGTTTCAAGACGATCTCCCTCTACCTCCCCCTTACTCCTCTCTGTTCCTGTAATAATAGGAAACTCTCTTCTCCTCCTTGAGTGAAACGCAAAACAGAAGAAAGGCCCTTCTGAACCCGGGCGCCATAAATAAATAAGGCCCAACAAGTTTAATCGCTCTCTGTGAGGATTTCTTTTGGCAGTGCGCACCGCAATGCAAGGGAAGCGCAGTGTAAATAATTTCTTCCCATTGTTTAATAATTTAAGGAAAGATTAGCATGCAAAAACTCACCATCATGTCCCCCATCTTCCATTGCTTTCCTTTTTTCCTCTGCTTCTCCTTCCCCAGCCCTCTTGTAATTCATGTTTTCTTTGAGGAGAAGGAGCTGACACCACAAATAGTTCCTTATAAGAGAGTCCAAAATGTTGTATGTTCATATTACAGAGTGGATGTATGGTTCAAAGCTCAGGAAGAAAGTTGTGGCAGGAAGAAGCCAGACGCATAAGGACCTCTTCTCAAAGCCACAGACTTCCTGTTGGGCCAGAATGTAGGCAAATGGGAACTCCCACAGCAAAAGCTTGCAGTGGTCCTGAAATTTAAGGCATAAACCAGAATTGCCCCGTTTGAGATTCCAGGGTTGATCACGGTTGATTCAAGGCCTTTGAAGCCCTTGGATGAAGCCCACAAAATGTTGCCCGAGAGCGGGGAGAGCAATCCTTTTAATAGAACGGAAGGAATTTAAGTGAACTGCAATCAAAACCAAGTCAACTTCAGTTTTAGTTTTTGCTCCAGCCTTTTCTCAGCTCCGACTTGATTTGTTTTTATGAGAATGGTATTTGGACCAGGAGAAGTCCTGCATCCTTAGTATAAACTCAGATAGCTGGAAGATGAGTGGGATGGGGAATTCCCTTTTGAGATTAACAAGATTAGGGCAGATGAATGCAATCCCCTTCTATCTTGTTCAGTGCCATCTGGGTGGGGTGAAATTATACAGAGGCATAGTCAGAGTTTCTCTTCACTCTGCATTATTAAACCAAGTTAACCTGACGTCTCTGTAGCTCCCAGATTAATACACAGATCAGAATGCAGGATTTGGATGTTGCTTATGTCTAGATTTTACGGTGCAGCCAAAGCTTCAGATGACGTTGAAAAAGGAGAAAAGACATTTAAGAAATGATAGGTTTTGTTTTTGAAAAATGGAAAATGTATTTCAAAGCAGATGTTTACACGTTGCAGTTAACATGGAAATGAACCCAAAGTATGGATGAAGATATGTGAAATTAACATTGAAATCTCTGGCCCATATACATATGAATAGGTATAAACTTTGCCTTACCAACCTGGCACTCTCCATATGTGGCACCTTTCATATATGTTGGATTTCATAGCTAACAGCTATGAATGATTTGGTATTCTGGTGGTTCCCGTCTCAGCACACCTGGGACCCACCAGGTTGGAGAAGACTAGCCAAGGCTTGTTTCTGCCCATTCACAAATGAGGTGGGAGCCTGTGGCTCTTCCATTTTGGTACATGGATTCAGTTCACATGGTTAAATCTTTCTCTGTGAACTAACAAATGCTAAGCTCTAAAAAAAAGAAATCAATTAATGGAGAGAAGTGGCTTTAACAGAAAGTATGTAAGAGGATGCTGATCAGACTCCCATTCTGGATACCATGCTAAGAAGGATCCAGACACATGGAAAGAGATTCAAAAAATAAGGGGATGGCAAAAATTTAAGGGATTGGGAAGTAATGGGGCATTGGGCTTTTCAAACACATGGAAAAAGTAGAGATCTTCACCCCTTTGAATCCCAGAACCAAAAACACTCTTTAGAGGAAGAGTAAGTCTGCATGATATGCCTGTTAGCACCTGTTTAAAGAAACTGTGGGTTTTCCCAGGCTTGCATAATAGGTAGACAAGTCAAGGACAAAACAAGATAATGCTTCAGATATATCACTCTTTTGGCACCTCCTTAATTGTGTATTTTCCTGGGATTGCACAACTACTGTGCGAGCCCTGGAAAAGCTACAGCTTCTTGAAGGAAGCACCAGCGGGAGCATTGTGTGCACCCGTGCCTGCTTTAAAGAAACGTTTTGGATTTGAAGTTCTGCACATCTTCAAATCCAAAGTCAAAACATTTCTTGGAAAGGCCGTCACGAGAGAGAGAGAGAGAGAGAGTCTGTGCCTTTTTTCTGTCTCCATAAATGCAGGATAGAGAACAATGGGTTGAAGTTATAGGAAGGCAGATCCTAAATGAGTGTGAGAAACACCTTAACATTAAGAACAGAAACGTGGTGAGCTTCTCTTTTCTGGGAGCTTCAAGTAAAACTTCTACACCAAGCAAGGTGGTGTATTCTGTGGCCCAAACGATCCCTGATATTTCCAGGATCCCACATGACCCTTGAACACCAAGATAGGTCTGCAGATATGGTACGACAGACATGGGTTTTCCATCTCTTCAATTGCTTGACCATGCAGAGCAACAGTAAGCACCTTTACTGGTGGCCCCAAGCCTAGGATGTTCCTGAAGCACATTGTTTGACAACGTTGGTCCTTTCAGTTAATCCCTATTCAAATACATAAGGCAGAGCTGTGTTGAACTGACAGTGACCTGAATAAAATTATTTTACCTTTGCAGCTCTGCAGTCTACATTCTTAAGGTTGTGTTTTGTGTGTTTGGTTTTTTGTTTGTTTTCTGTTTGAATCCTGCCTCCCCATTTCGCAGTAGGGGTGTCAGTTGACAGTTGCAGTTCATGTTCCCCTGATGCTCCTAAATACCTGAGGCCAGCCACTTACACAAAACCTTTGGCTACTCCCTCTTGGCGGCCTGCACCCTCCTGTTCCAGCAATTGGTGGCTGAACAGACAAGATTTTGGCTCTCTGTAAAAGGAGATTTTTCAGGGAGTAGGTCCTATATTAGTTGCTACGAAAATAGCCTCCACAAGGCAAGAGTTGACCTTCAGCAAGGAGCTTGCTCAGAGGTGAATAACTATTTCATTTTCTTTTTTGGTAAATGGCTCTAGCCCTCCTGGTGTCATACCCCCCATCCCAAAATTTTGCTTTTGAAAGAGTTTTTAAGGACTAAATCCAAATGTTCTCTTTCCTGTCCTCACTTGTTCTCTTAACATTTTTCCCAATATCACTCCAGCTCTCTTAGCTTTAGAATGCACTTACGCGATGCGCTTACACTTTGCCAGCAATGGCCACATATATGCATATGTGTATTTTTTCCCCCAATTCCCAGGCTTCTGCCTCTTCTCTCCTGCTGTCAGCCAGTAGAAGGGAGGGTTGATCTTTTAATTTCGTTGATTTTGAGTTCATTCTCCCTCTCAAGGATTTTCTTCTTTCACCTTGTACTGGCAATTTTATTTGCAAAAGTTTTAACTCTGGTTTTTGTTTTGTTTTTGAATATTTGAATAAAGTTAGCGGATTATTTTTTTTTCTTGGTTCAGCTTGGTTTCTGTGCTGTTAGTATCCAGGTTCAAAAATACAACCAAGTAAAGTAAATTATTTTATTGCAGTAATTATATCATGAACCAGCACAGGTAAAATCAAAATTGTGGTTCAGAAATATTGATTTATTTTTTATAAAAATGGGAGAGAGCTTTCTCCATCCCCTTTCCTTGCTATAGAGGTAACAAATAATTTTTATCAGACCCATACTTTGTGGGGGGAGAAGTGCTTTATTACAAGAGTAGTAATTCAAAATTGCAAAGGGACTTGATTCCAAGTATAGGATTGTATTAATAGAAGAGAATATCTCTAGCTCAGGGTTGAACTGTGAAATCCTTGGTGCATTCTGAGCGTGGTTGTTTGCTTGCAGAAGTTTCATTACCTGCTAGAAAACAACCAAGCTCAGAGAGCACCAAGGACTCCACAGGATTGTATTGTTGGTGGTTTGCTATTTCTTACAACAAGGTAAAATGCAACAGATGGATGCCTGCACCCATTAGTGCTTATATTGGCATCATTGCATTTGGATCACCCCCATTATATTCTTGTTAAAAAAGGAATAGCTGCCAGTACTGTGAAGATAACCAAGTGCTGGGGAAGGAAGCTTCAATTACTACCATCTTAATTTTCCCCCAGACTGCTTTTACTGTGTTGCTAGTTGTGTTAACTTCCATTCTTCCAACTAGGTGTGAGAAAAGGTACGGAAGTAGCAGCTTCTGTCAGACAAGGAACTTGGTGACCGTGGGTCAGTTGCAAAAGCATTTGACCTATCAATGCCTTAAGCCCCATTGTTCATTAGTGGATATAGAATTAGGTTGGTGAGCATGCTAACAGCAGAAGCATCCACAGGATCTGATGCTTCCATCAAAGTGATGAAAGCAGCACGTGACATTGCAATGTGCATACAGAAGGGGTGGAACTTGCAGCATGTGGTATGATGCTGGTTTTGTTGTTTGGCCTTTTGACCCTACCTGTGGATGCTTCTACTAAGAGCATTGTATGCTATGCCAGTTTCATCATATTTGAATGCTCATCACTACAGAAAGGAGTTGTCCAATGCATATAATAATTAGAACAAAATTGTTTTTCTTCACTTGAGATGTTATTTATGGAGGCACATTGGGAAATCCATGTTAACATCATCTTCCCACCTGAATATTTGGCAAAACAATTATCAGATACATGCATTTAAGGCAGTCAAATGTTAGCTCCTAAAACTTAATAAAAGAACAGGTATTAGAAAAGAGCAGGTGAATGTTAGATGTACTTTGCTGCTCTAGGATGAGATCTAATGAGGACTTAAAATATGGAAATAGGATAATGGTTTCTGCTAAGCAAATAATTTACTATGCTTATGGAAGTACATTTATTAACAAGTAGAAGGATTTACTAGCACTAATTCTAGATTATATTTAATGACCATGGGAAGATGTTGGCTCTTGGGTTAATTTTGAAGGAATGTAAAAGAAGGGAACAAAGCCTGCTGCTTTTGAATAAAGGAAAAATAGTTCCCTCATAAATTAGCTGTAATTTCTTTCAAACATCTCCTTACAGCTGCTTAATTTGCTAGTTGGATGGAATTCATCTGAAACCTCTTCACAAAAAGGACAGGATTCCTGCCGGTTTTCTCAGAAATAAGTCCCATTTTGATCAATAGGTTTACTTGTAAGTAAATGATTGGAAGCTGAGAACAATAAGAAAGAAAATAAGGAAGAATCTCTTCTCATGTATGTTGGGGATGTACTGACTGCAGATAGGAAATAGTTCAGTTTTTGTAATCCTTGTAATCCCTTTCTTCTCAATAAATCTTGTTAAAGCAAACCTGAGAATCATGCTTGGAAAAGGAATTACTTTTGTTTTCAAGCAGAGGCCAAGAACTTCAAAAGATCCTATTCTCGAATAGTATTAGGACCATAGAACAGTTATTGAATCTATAGCAAGCTATTGACTGTAATTCTTGGTCAACAGAACTGTGACCCAAATATACCTGGAAAGTACTCATTAGCCAAAGTTTCTATAGAAGATCTGGCCATCTCTTGTGACTGTCTTCATTAAATGTGAAGCCAATTAGTCAGCTGAAGATTGTTTCCCATAATAGTATTTTAATGAATATTAAACATGGTTAACATATTTGCTCTTCAATCATTTATTTTCTAGTATGTTAAGAATTACAGTTTGGTTACAACTTTTGGAGATTGTTTTTACCCAAAACTTGGGGAACTGCACATAAGCCTTGGATCTCAGGTTGTATACCTCTAGGTAAAGTGAACATTATCTACTAGGAAAGTGATAATTAACCATATCTTTATCACTATATCATAATGAAACTATTTTCAGTGTTCTTACTGAATTACTTATTAAATACTGAAAACTATTTTCAGTGTTCTTACTGTGCTTCTTGCTGGGAGATTCTTGTGAAGTCCAGCAGCTGAATGTATAGACTATTTAGCCATGGCAAGTGCACTGCAAGGAGGCTAGTCTATGACCTAGACTTAAATCTTGGATCTGCCATGGAAACTCAGACAGCAACTAGTCAGAGAAGACTTTGACATTGAGACAGCATGGAACCAAGAGTGGGCAATTTCTAATCCAGATTCATTTAACCTAGTGTCTGATCCAGAACAGTGGTCCCAGGGCTTTGATCTTTCAAGGAAAAACCGGATAGTACTCAATCAGATTTGAACTAACCATGCCAGGTGCCAATATTGGTAACACAAATAGAGGATGGTCAATAACTTTAATTGTGATAGTGGGAATGTCCCACAAACTTTGTCACATCACAATGGAATGGCCCCTCAGAAGGTTTCCTGTGTCTCTGCAAGACCTATACCATCTTGAGGGCACTACTGTCCAATGGCTAAATGATTTAGACACCCAACCATAGGCCTAGCTACTCTAGTAATTGCTCCTACATAACATAATTTTACTTATTTTATTCATCATTCATACTGTATGTTTTAAAAATAAGTCATAGTCCCAATGCTTAACATTTTATATATTTTATATATATTCTCAGTGACGTTTTACACTATATGCTGCATTTTGATAGGCCATACGAAATAAAATAATAAATAATGAAACTATAATCAAGCAACTGTGCATGCAATTTATTGTGAATTGCTATTCACCCCTTAGAAGTCCCCTAACTAGCTAAGCAAACCATGTGGGTTTGTCTGGCTGACTTAGACTGTCAGATACTTTTCTCCTTGAGAATGAGAAGTATTTATTATAAAATACAGTATACTATTGTTTATCACTGTAGTTATAATCTTCTTGAATCCTTTGTTAATTTTCTGATTGAGTCAAGGTGATAAAGCTGGCATGTTCTCAGCAAGGAGTAGAACACCAGGCCAATATTTGCTGGTTTGGAAACTAAGCCTGATTGGGCCTGATTAACACTTGAATGGAAGATTTCTAAGAAATTCTAGGGCTTCAATTACACTAGGAATTCAAGAAAAATACCTTGCAAAAATTAGGGCAAACCACCTCCATGCTGTTGCTGATTTCTGGAAAAAAATCAGAGGAGCCTATGAAGGAAGGAAGACTCAAGCTAAATCAGAGGAGCCTATGAAGGAAGCAAGACTCAAGCTCATCTGAAAGAAAACTTATATTTTAAAATGTATAAATGTACATTACGACTGCATTAGCAAAATAGCTATGGTCACGACTGATGGAGAGCAGAGAAGAAGTCGTTTTATTTCAACTTGCCACTTCCAAGATCAGTTGCAAATATCAAGTTTAGAACTTGACAGCTTTTTCCTTTCTTATGCATATATTAAAAGTAGACTTGGACTTTCCATGCTACAGCTCATTCTCTGTGTGGATGGGCACCTGGACTATAAGGAAGGATGTAATTTTCCCAAATTGCATATTCCTGGATCCATCAGCTTCTTTCAGTTTAGCTTGTTGAGGGCTTTTTGACTTTTCCAACTGATACAGACAAGACATTTTCAATGTCTTGCTATGCAGTGGGTAATGTTGTTTTACTTTTTACAGGGTTGCTATTTTTATATTATATTTTTGTAATTCTGCTGTAGGCGATGATTTTTTTAAAAATAGATTATGAAGACTACAGGTGATACTCTAAAATTATATTTGGTCTTGTCTACCCTTTATGTCCTTTTCCTGTTAAGTTTCCAATCTGCTGCATAGATCTATCAATCCTTGCAGAATGAACCGGCCTCTATCTCTGCAAAAGACTGTATTTTGGTTTATTTTTTGGTACACCAGAGAGTGATACAAGAATCCAGGGACTATTTTTTTTAAAAAGGAAATCCTTATTTTATTTTTAAAAGATCACTATTTGTTTAAAAATCAGGAAGTTGGTCGCACCTTTGCTGACTAACAACTTTTATTAAAAGCTGTTAGTTTTTACTCACAAAAGCATATGCCTTTTAATAACATGTGCTGGTTTAAGAGGGATTTATCTCTTTTCAAGCTACATTTGATGGTCATATCAAGATAGATTATAATCTGATTCCTGGTACATAACTCATCTCCACAACCTGGGAAATTCCAAATGAGCCTGCTACTGCTAGACAGTTGCAGACCCAACACATTTTTGCTAACATATTCCAGTGCTTTTAGATTTTGTTGTCATGTTCCAGTAATTTTCAGCCTTTGAGAAAATGTAAATTAAGGGGCAAAGTAAACTCTGAGATAGTTCCATGTAGGCAGACAGCAGTCAGAGCATTTAATCAGAAGGGTGGACCAGACTTGGTTAATTATCTGAAAAACTGCATTAAGCAAATTATGAATGAGTGTCATGAAATTTGCAGCACTGCTTTAGGAGAGCTTTTAGTCTATGCGCTTCTTCCCCCTACCGTTTTGTGACCAGCCATCATCTAACCAATGGAATATTTGTGCATAAAAGGTCAGTTCCCACAATTTGCTTGCGTACTGCTAATCATACCATTTCTTTTGAAATGATAGCAAGTGAGGAAAGGGAACAGCCAGAAGAAAGAAATTATCTGCCATCTCTTCCCTAGCACAAGTTCTTTTTTTTGATGGTTTGTGGGAGGCAGTGAATTCACGCCTTCTTCAGTGCTGGAGATAAGTCACACCGCCAAATTGTTGGAGCCTCCTCTAAAGGAACTTGGAACCATACAAAATAGCATATTACAGGGAATGTTACTTCTGAAAGTAAAATGTAGTGTATCTGTCCAAGTAAAAGACATAATTGGGTGCCACCCCTGAAAAGCATAGATTTTGTATCTAGGGTCCTGCTTTAGTTTTATGAAGTATTACTTTTCTAGGGGCCTCACTGGATGTCCAGGTTTCATATGTCCAAATGCTGAAGTCACTGCCCTGGCATAAGCTAATTGAATCATTGAAAATTATGCCCCAAATACTAGTGCCATAGTTCCAAGACTCTTATTTGTTTGCACAAAAATGAGCAAAAACTCCTTCTGATTCTAAATGATACAAAATAGCAGCTTGTTCATTAGTATAATTTGTGTTGTAGTTTTACAATTTGTGCTTGGCTTCGAAATTGCACCTCAAGAGATAGCTTGTGTTTGTTTTTGGAAACCAACCACAAATTTCTCCTAAATTGGATGGAAGGCATTAATTCCATACATAATTTCTGTAAGGCTCCATAAGCACACCGGATCTCTGTCTTCCATTTCACTCCCCCTTAAAATCTGTCTCCAAGTTTTCCATAAAGGGAGGATTCCGTAATATCTATTATCATTTAATTTATCTTTTAAAAATAAGACTATCTTATTCTTAGAAGGAGACAGGAATTGGGGTACCCAATTCAGGTTTTTTTTAGAGAATTATTATAAAGGGGCTTGGAGCATTTTATTTAATTTTTAATTATTATTAGTTATAAAGCTAATAAATTATAAGGAAAACAAAATCTCTTCCAACCATTTTGCTGGGTCTCAGTCAGGCACCATCAGATAATTATAACTAACATTAATTAAAAATTTACATTGCTCTAGGCATTTAACTTTCACTTCTAGTATGTTTTTGGCTGCGAATTTTTTATGTGTTAGAAGGCATCCTGCTTCTCTAGAATTTTCAAAGCTTTTAAAGAACATTTCATGGTTTAAAACCCCTGTCCTTCCACTGTTGTCCCTTGGCCAGGACAGGGTAGGGAGGATCAAGGGGGTACAATAGAAGGACAGTGATTTTTTTTCCCCAAAGGTATTTTTCTCCCCATTCCTCTTTAGGATTAATTCTTCAATTAACTTTTTAAAGATATGTACGTATTAGATTTTGAAATAATTTAGAGAGCTGAATCAAAACCCAACTTTGTAAATAATATTTATACTGCTACATAGTACTCCATAGTCTTTTTTTCCATGATCTGCATGGAAATACATGTTGCTGAGCAATTAGGCAACCAGAAGAATTAAAGATAGCCTTCTATGAATTCCCTCTAGCTGACTTTGGCTGATCTTTGAAAACAGCTGAGAAACCTCTCAAAAACTGCAGTTGTAAAAAGAAGAATCCATTTTC
>JANHZU010002148.1:31060-41427 GCA_032468055.1 Acrochordus granulatus | reverse complement strand
TATTTTCTTCTGTTTCTTCCTGCCTCAAAATGGTATGGTAATGAAACTCTGCAAATATGAGTCTGGGGCACAGATTGAACTGAACACTGAAGACCCAAATTAATTGCCAAAACTATAGGCCAGCATTTTGTGTATGTGTATGTGTGCATGCCTTCAAGTCAGGGCTGACTCCTGACAACTGCCTAGACAAGTTCTTGCAGCTTTCTTGGCAAGACGTTGGAAGTGGTTTGCCATTCGCCAAGCCAGTGGGCTTGGTGCCTAATGTGGGAGTAGGGAGAAGAAAAGAGATCTAATTTTTAAATCAGGTCCTAGGAAGGGACAGGAGAAAATCACAAGTCCAGATTCCAAACAGCAATTTGGATTCCCCTTACATGACAGCTGAGGAAAAGCAAATAGTGCATGCAATCAACTTTCTGTGAGAATTTTTTAAGGCTGCCAGAATCCTAAGTTACCATCGTGGCATTAATTAATACCTTGAGGGGGAGAGGAAAGGCTGTTTCGTCTGAAACACCATTAGATTTGCTATCTTGTCTGTTATGAATCATAAATATCCAATGAACTTCTTCCAGTCTTATTTTCTGGCCTTGCGCTGAACATTGATTCTAGTTCAGAAACCTGATTTTCAAATCTGACAGTTCGCCTTCCACTTCCAAGCGTATCGTGAGCAGTAGAACATTAGTTTATGTCGAGATAGCTGCATGTTATTCCAACGTGTTTAGCAGAGCATGTCAGTGTATCAGAGATCAAAGCCAGCCAGTATGAAGACCTTCTGGGCATAAAGACCTTCCTAAGAACCTTAGCCCAGGTTCATGGAAGGAGACACATCGACAAGAAAACTGTGGACTGTCCAAACAGAGGTCAAAAGGCAATTGTTGTCAAGAGTGTGCTGGGATTTCCCGTCTCTCTCTTCCCCTCCTATTCTCTGAACACAACAAAACAAAATCATGTTTACGCAGTCAGATAGAAATGATGTCTGGAGGCCACCATATGTCAGAGGGGCTTGAACATGTCTTGTAATATGTTCCTGACAATGATAATTAAGTGTGGGCTCATTTTCTCATTTTGCATTTTGGTGGAGAGCGAGGGAATGCCAGGTTCATCCTCAAATCTATTTTTCAGCACTCCATGCTGAAGGATACACATCAGAGGTTGATGAAGTCAGCTTTTGGAAATAAAATTCTCAAGAGCATATACCTCCTTTGAGACAGGATATTATTTGTCGCCTTGTTTTTAGTGGGTACCTCAATGAATCATACCATGTTTACATATATTGTCTCTTTTATGGAGGATTTCTGGTTATCTCTCAATCGTATATTCTCTAGTTCTGCTGATCCTGTCTCTTCTTCTTTAATTTCCAAAATGTTGTGCTAAAGAAACCATAGGGTTTCCTTTACTTTTCTTCACAAAATATTAGTTTTTTTTTAAAGGGAGTTTGAAGCCTTTATAGTATGACTCCTAATGAAGTTTCAGTTCCAGCTTTGATTTTAGATTATTTCTTGCTAGCTTATCCTGGTATTCACAGACAGGAAAGAAAAGTGAGTCATCAACCTGGGATTTAAAACTTGTCACCCTCGTAAGTAACATATTCAAGATGTGAGTGGTGAGGTGCACCAATTGAGTTGTTCTTCCCTACTGTTCACAAAATGAACATCAGAAGAGCATTGCTGGATTAGGTCATGATGACCCATCTAGTCTAGCATGGCTCAAACATGGCAGCAGAGACATAATTTTCTTGCACCGTTGCTTCCTAGCAACTAATATTTAATGCACAAATTCCAAAAGCTGCCTTTGATTTCTATAATAGCAAAATGTCATCAAAACTGGAAGCCACTGATAGCCCTTTCCTCCATGATGCCTTGTAAAACCATGTAAGTAACAGCAAATAGGCATCACATTTCATATTCAGAGACTTAGGGTATACTATTGTGGTTTAGGAGGCACAGGTTCAGCTCTTCAGCCAAAAAGCTCACTAAATGACTAATAAGAGTCACTTGGTTGAGTTAGGTGGCTATAGAAATTGAGTAAATAAATAACTCTCAGTGAAATTTGTCACATGTAATAGACCAGACAGAAAAAAGATCAGATGAACTCATTGTAAGGCTACATGAACAGAATTTGCAACTCTGAAAATATACATCCCCCGCCATCTCTTTTTATATATAGCCCAATAAGTTAGGAGGATCCTTTCTGAGTTTCTTTCTCTGCCCATTATACAGCTGTTCCCCCTTAAGCTTTTCATTCCCTTAGCAGCATCTCTTCCCCCGATCTCCCAGGGTTATTCCCACATATCATTATATCACACAAAAATGAAAATACAGGAAAGGGAGGACAATGTACATCAGGCATGCCCAACTTTGGCAACTTTAAGATGTGGGGACTTCAGCACTCAGAATTCCTCAGCCAGAATAGCATAGCATAGGATAAGTGGCTGAGGAATTCTGTGAGTTGAAGTCCACACATCTTAAAGTTGTCAAGGTTGGACATCCCTGATGGAGACCTTCTTGAATTCCTGGGAGAAAGGTAGGCCAGTCCAAGATGGTTATTGAATTACATACCAAGAAGGACAAACTTGGATCTCTGACCTACGACAGTGTTCAAATAAACCTCCTTTTTAGATAACAACATTTTAGCCTAAAATATAACATTGTTTGGGCTTCAGTGACAGTATTTTGGCCTCATTCTAATCACACCACCTCAGCTTGGGAATAGAGGGAAAGATTTGAAACTCCTCCTGCCATTCTTGAAGATTTTACCTTCCACATTTTTCTTTGGAAAACTTTGTTATAGCCATAGCATAGTTCGGCAATAAGATACTGAAGTGAGTAATGTGGAAAATCATCCTGCTGACTTGAGGAGGGGGGCTAAACATGTATGGTGATAAAGTGGGATGACTTTGACACAGAGGTTAATCGAGAAGGACCAAAAAGAAATGCGCCAAAATAATTACATGGTTTTAGCCAAGTAAGAGAATTAGTGAAATACTGTATGGATGCAGAGTACAGATCTGAAGGAAAGATGAGATCACTTAGAAGTTATTCTTTCAAAGAAGTTCTCATTATCATCAGCCTAATACCCAAGTATTGGAAGCCAGTTGTCATTTCCTGCCATGTAATAGATGGTTAATTTGTTAATTAAGATTCAGCGGGTATTTGATATGTTTACTTAATTGACTTTGTAGACACTTCACGATCAGTAATGCTACTATTACTTTTATTGTTACTACATGTACTATTACTACAACGGATACCAAGAAGGAGAATCATGGATGGTTTCTTATTTATCTTCTCACCTTTGAGAAATAATCCATTTTTTGGACAATCAGCTCCTTTTTCTTCAAGTTCAGATTTTTCAACTCTGTAATATAATGGATGGAAAAAGAAATAGGGCAAAATGGCATCTACCTTGGGAAACTGAGAGTAGGCAGATAACTAACTCTACTTGCCTGTTACCTAGAATAACTGGATTGGGAATTAAGTGCAGCTTGGGTTACCTGCTATCAGTTTTAATGAAGTGTGGTAACGAAATTGGATTTGGAGTACTCATTGAAAGCTGTTTATGGCACGCTCTTGAGTACATTTACCATTTTTCGGAATTGAATGCTAGTGAGCATATGACTCTTTAAGACAGGCCATCTGTTAACATCAGACCTTTGGATAACTGTCAAACCATTCTAAAAATAAGCATATAGATACACAAACTGCCCAAGAGTACAAAGGTGAACTCATCTTTCTTTTTCCCTGCCTCAAAGCTTTCTTTCATCTGGCTTAGAGAAGAGAAAAATAGCGTAAGGCACGCAGAGATCATTTGGTCCATTGGTTTCTACCTCCTGTTCAGAATGATGGGCAAATACAGCACACATCTGTGCATTCCAGAACCGGTTGTTGGCCATAACATTTTAAGCTTTGAGTGTGCACAGTCCGCCTCTACGATTCAAAGGTCTTCTGTACCCTTATTCCATTAAATCCCTCATTTTAAGTTCTTCCAAATGAAATTACAAAACCACTCCTTGGAGTGATAATCTCTTTTTTAGCATGTAAGTGCACAAAACTTCCCAAACTATCGATAGCTTGTTCCGTTATGTACTCGAGTAACATTTTCCACTAAGGAAACAGACCAGCAGCTTTTTACATAGGAGGAAAAGGAGAGAACCAGATAATTCCCGTTTTAGTAGGAATTTGTTAATAAACTCCTCTAATCTCCAGTTAAAGATTAAAAGGGAACAGCTGATTTAAAAAAACATAGCTTATGTAGTTTGCCTCTTTGGATCTCAATGGCATTTGAAAAAGAGGGATAGATTTGCAAGAAACTGAAAGAAATGAAAAGTTGAAAACCCAGAGATAAATTAGGCATAAGCCATTTCCCATAGCATGCTATGTTCAGTTCACTGAGGGAGATACCCTTAAACTTTTTGACCCATGCAACTTTCTCTTTGTTCAGATGTGGGTCTGTTTTGCAGTTTTGCTCAGCAGGATTATATTGACCTCCCCCCACCCCAAAGAATACCAGTATCTTTTATTTATAGGGAGTAGCCCTTCCCAGCCTTTGGGATCAATGCCTGGCTTAGTTATCAAGGCTGAGGGTCCTGAGAGAGGAAAGATGAGGATATCTCATCTGAATCACTGTTGAATTGGATTGTAATTGGCTTGAATCCCTGTCTGGCCTCTTGTTTACAAAGACAGAATGATTTTTGTATTTGATGGGTGTAGAAGGTATGGTTAATCCATGTCTATGGATTCATAGGTTCATAAGAAGGGCTTCATAACCCAGTGTCAAGGCCCATGCCATTCTGTTACTGACTTGCCCTTGTTTAATAAATGCAGAGACACATAGGTTGGGAATAAAGTTCTTGGCCTCTTGGTCAAATGCCTTACCAGGAGTGTTGATGGTGTTGTAATCTCTCCAGTGACCTTGCCTAAATAAGTATGAATCTGAACACTAGCAGCCCTTGTTTGCTTCAGCTGGTGAATGCTCAGTTTGTCATGTTTGTACGCCTTTGACTCAGTCATGATTCCTGGCAACAACACGGACAAGTCTATGCTATTTTCAAGGCAAGGTTTTTCAGAAGAGGTTTGCCACTGCCTCCTTCCTAGGGCTGAGAGAGAGCGATGGGCCCAAGGTCACCCAGATGGTCTTGTGCCGATAGCAAGACTGGAACTCATGGTCTTCTAGTTCCAGGGCCTTCAATCATGACATCAAATTGGCTCTCATTCCATATTTGAATCTTTCATGCTATTAAAGAGTATGCTAATGATCCATGATTTTGATTTTTTTAAGAGAGAAAAAGAAGCAAAATGAAAAAGAAAATGATTGCATCTGTTGCTATTCTGGTAGCAAGAGAGCTGGGCTGATCCCATGGATTCCCCTCCTACCTGCCTATAATTTGTTTATTGATTGTCTAAGACAAAAAACAAGGATACATATTAAATGAACGGTAACAGTTATGAATAAACCAGATCTCTCTCTTTTTTTTAAGTGCTGTTTTGTAAAGAGCAATACTTTTATATATATCTTTGTGTGTGTGTTTGTAGACACTAGCTTTTCCAAGCTGATACCCCAGATCTGCAGACGAGAATTTGGCAATTTGCGTTCCTAAACATGTAGAGAGTATCAGGTTGGGGAGGGCTGGTTTAAAAATCCATGATTATGCATAATTGCAGGGAGAATCCAATGGAGTTATTCTGATTCTCCCGCAATGTTGTTAATGGCAGAACTGTTAACTTTATTTAGAAGCTCTGGTTTGCTTTTTGCATCCTTAATTATAAAATGTCTCATTGTATCACGATATCTCCTCTCTCTTCCCCCAAAATTGATGCTTGCCAGTTCTCCTACCTTCCAGTTCCGAAGTGAGCAAAAAGAAATGAGCATCTTCGTGCAGGCTTTCCTCTGAAGCTCGGAGCTCACAACTTTGTCATATTTCCAAATTCCACAGCACTATTGTCACCTTGTGGTCACTTCTTGGAAGTGCATAGAATTTAGCACTTAGCGTAGCCACGTATTTAAATAGGAGCAAAACTGGTAAACATTGATTTCCCTTAGTTAAATGTCTCTGCCAGCACCTTTGCTGGTACAAAAAAGCGACTTTGTGTGGCTGAGATTTCCCTAAGCTGTGGGAGGAAATAAAAGTTTTGGGAAAAGTTGAAGATAACTGGTGGATGCTGCATTGAATGGCAAATCAATAGTGTCAAGATTACAGATCATTTAGACTCAGCGCTCACTCATTTTTCCTACTGAGATAATTATAGAAGAAAATCTTACAGCCTATTATAAAAGAGCAACAGGCAAAAAAGTGATAGTGAAGTGATTTCAAGGCTGTGTGTTTTCAGTTCATAGGGCAGAAGAGTTCCTATAAAAATTTCCCTTAAAAAGTATTGGATTTTAGGAGTAGTAGCAAATCTAACTGAGTTCAATAACTTGTTTCTTTGAATCAGGTCTACTACAGTCTTCAAATGAAGAGAAATTGCAGAGCTCAGGGTTGAGCTGTGGAGTTCTTGGTGCTCCCTGAGCTTGTTTGTTTGCTTGCAAATGTTTCATTACCCAACCAGATAACATCATCAGTGCTAACTCCACACTCACTTGCACTGATGATATTATCGAGTTGGGTGATGAAATGTTTGCAAGCAAATGATCAAGCTCAGAGAGCACCAAGAACACCGTACAGTACTATTATCTTCAGAGAAATACCATCTCTCCTACCTCTTATAAATCATGTTAGAAAAATAGCAAACTTCCCCAACCTATTGACCTTCGGATATATGGGACCTCAGTTCTCAATTATGGCAATTGAAGGCCAGTACATCTAGAAAGTGCCAACTTGGGGAACGCTAAAGAAGAATCTCTGCAGTTAAAAACCAAAGAGGTTGGGACCTCTTACCATCTATTCAGCAGATGATGATTTTTGTTTTTCAATAAGTCATCTCCACTTCTCTGAGAAAAGTTTCAGGTCTAAAAGCAATGAAGTGATGGTAGTGTCATAGATATTGGCACAAGAACTGTATGAGTAAGGAGATCTCCTGCACTTTGAGGAGATGGGTATTTGAGACAGCATCCTATGCTTGTAATTCTGAGACCTGACTTCCGTTTGCATTAGATGAGAAATGTTGCTTCTGCATCACATTAGGCTTTATTTAGCGTCTTGGCAAGTGACAAGGCAGGATGTCTGATCTGTAATATTTCCCTTAAGGGAGTCGATTGCAGCTCCCTTCAGAAAAGAATGGAAGCTAATTGCCAAAGTGCGCAATAAATGTCATCCTTTGGCCAAGCCTAGATAATGCAGCTGCCATTTTTCCAAATGGCTAGTTAACCCTTTTGACTTGTGAAAATTGTTATGTTCAGAACTCTGCTCTCTTATTTTTTTTTTTACTTTCTGGGGGGAGTTGGATGGCTCTCCATTGGCAGAGGGAACCCACCATCCCTTTATAGCATTACATTCATTTGTATCCTTTTTCAACAACTGGATTGACCTGGACGAATTGGGATTCTGCAGCCCAATGTCAGGCACAAAGCACCAAGTTCAGGCAGTGCAGTTCAAGCTGATGGATTTTATTGGTCCAACAGGGTTACAAGAATTTGCTCAACTGCCCATTGAACACCCGCACAGCTAAAATAAGATTCAACGGTCCTCAGGAGGGGTTGGTTTTCTGATGCTGGAGGACACGTAGAGATTCGAGACGGAGTCCCCACTTCACCCTTGGCTTTTTCCTTTTTCCTCCCACACCCAAGCTTGTTTTTCAGGGATTTTTTTCTGGCATGGTCTTCCTTCAAGATCATCTGACTCCTGCCAAGTGAGAATGGAGAAAATGGGTATTCCTAAACTGTTGAAAGAACTTGTAATTGTTGCAGCTAAAGATGTCTCTGCAAATGTCCCTTGCACAAGGCTAGCCCCGGGTCTTGACATCGTGAACCCTCAAGACCGTACTTGGGCAAAGGGAATTTGGTTCTACAGTGTTTTTTTGTTCTTCCTTGTTTGTTGCCTGCATTAACCGATCTGCTGGTACAAAGCAAATATGTCACATTGGCAGCTGTTACTTAGGAGCATTTTCTCCTTCCTTCTCTTGCCTTCCTCCCCCCACCTCAAGATCCTCTTTATTGCATTTTGTTCGGTAATAATTGCAAAGCTTTTATGTCAAGTTCTGCATAAATGCGCCTGAGTAGGAGGGCACGGACTTGCTTTCTATTATTCTGCCCCTCACGCACGTCTCCTTTTTCCCCCATCTTTTTCCAGAACCACACGTTGAGCCAGCATGCTCAGTGAGCGTAGCACGACAGGAGACCTCTCTGCAGAGGACTTGACGGAAACTCAGTGGGGAGGACCATTTGAACATTACATCCAATCAAAGTGTCATTTGCAACCCAGATGTAAAACTCTAATGATTTGGCCATGAGGCGCTGCTATTATAAGCAGCTGGAAATGAATATTAATGGAAGAGATTAAAAGTATTCCATGCGCAGTATTTTTTATTGTCCTGCTTGAGCTAAGTGAACTTTAAACCTTCTGCTTCTGACTGAATTTATAGTTGCTAGATAGAAATCTGCTTTGATGCGCTTCTTCCTTTGTTGCTTCTTGTATTATACGGATAGTTCTAGATTTAGGAGTGATTCCCTTCCCTCCCTTTCGTTCTTTTTCCGTTTGGATTTTATTCTCCTTCCCTGTTTAACTGCTTTTTCATTGCAATTTTAGGTAATTGTGCATCGTGATGTGACGGCTTGGCTATTGTCTGAATATATTATTTTTTACACTATTTTTGTTTGGGTTTTTTGGTTGTTTTTTTTTAACAATTAAAGACTAAATGCTTTGATTGGATTTGCCAGTTCACCGGACAGTGATTAACAAAAAAAAATGTAATAATGAATAATCATCAGTTTCAGTGCGACTGGATGAACTGCTTTATAAATGTGACTGAATCTGATTGCATTAACTATTACAGTTCAATAAAGAGAATACATTGGATGAATGTCAATCCTTTATTGTGACCCCTTCATGTGTGCTGTGGGTGATGTTGAAGAATAAAAAAGCAGGTGAGACAGGCTAGTAAGTTCTAAATATTATTTATTAAATCTATCTGCCGCCCCACTCACTGCAAGCAACTCATCAACATCAAAATATAAAATACAAGTGAAAACAAAGATAGTGAGAAATTGGGGAAGGAAGAAGTATGGGGTAAAGGAGGGAAAAAAGCAGAAACTTCCATCTCTTTTCAGTGCAGTAGAATAAAGGTAATAACGTTACAACCTCAACTTTTTACTTTTGCATACTTAGTACATGTATGTCTAGTATCCCAATATATTATTAGAACAAGTTGGTAATTCTAGATCTTGGAACTAAATCTGGGGTCACAAAAAATCCCCAAGAGGTAAGTTGGGCTATCTGAAAGGGTCTTTAACAAGTTTGCTACCTCTTCCTATGATTGCACTCTTTTGTGAAACGAATCCTTGTATTCTGTCATCTCAGGGAGTTGAATTGATCAAGTTCTGTGATTCCAAGACATACAAAGAGGTACAACAACTTCTCTCAGTTGAGAGCTCCCAGATAGGATGGACATTCAGAGTTTTGGAACAGAAATTTAACACATCTGAAAAACACCAAACTGTATAAAAATGGTGTGGATCACAACAACCAAATTCCAGGAAGATTTTGCTCCCAGGAGGTGTGTCATCAGTGCTTCAGAGACAATAACCAGAGTAGCTAATCTGTAACAGGAAGATGAATGCTGTGCCATTTTATTTATTTACTCAGATTTTATGTACTCTTTCTAAAGTTATCTGTTCTGGACAGCAAGTTGCACTTACGAACAAAGTCAAAGCTGATCAGCACATCTGAGATAAAAAAGGGCAGCATTTTTCATAAATGCCCTGGTGCGATAACCAACAATACTAAGAATTTGGTTTTTCTAGAATGGCCATGGTACACGTCACATTAATTATGGGGCCTCTACATATAGTTTAGAAACAGTTTTTAATGTTCTAGAGCAAATCTTAAGAACAAGCAAATGCTTTGCCAGTATACAAAAGTTTTCTCCGAACACCAACCTGGGAAGACATTATGAACAAAATTCAAAATATATACAGCAAAGATCTCAGCATCTGATAGTCTGCTTATGGAATAAAAATTTCAGCTGAAAGCAGATGGCTTTTTAGTTCATGTAGTTTTATGGGGATCAACAAGAATTATTGAGAATATGGATATAACATTAAAGAATTCCTGATGGTTCTTCTAGATCAAAGGATGCTTGAGTCTTAATATATCCAACAATTGTATTCTGAACAAATCCGCATTTTGAACCAAGTAAGTATTTTAAAAACTTCAGCAATGTGGCTTGCTCCTTAAAATTAATACTACTGATTAAAGGTGAGAGACAGTCGGATGTGGG
>JANHZU010002148.1:9071-20510 GCA_032468055.1 Acrochordus granulatus | reverse complement strand
GATGCCTTCGAACTGTGGTGCTGGAGAAGACTCTTGAGGGTCCCTTGGACAGCAAGGAGATCAAACCAGTCAATCCTACAGGAAATCAAGCCTGATTGCTCATTGGAGGGACAGATACTGAAGCTGAAGCTCAAGTACTTTGGCCACCTAATGCGAAGAGAGGACTCCTTGGAGAAGACCATGATGGTGGGAAAGATGGAAGGCAGAAGGAGAAGGGGACAGCAGAGGATGAGAGGGTTAGATAGCATCATGTGATGGGCATGGATTTGAGTGGACAGGGCAGGACAGGGAGGCCTGGTGTGCTACGGTTCAAGTGATATGACTGAGTGACTGAACAACAACAAAGAGCAGTAGGAAGACTGAATCTAAGGCAACCTGTCCATTATCTGCTTTATGGAATGTACTCACTTATTATGAAATTATTGATATGAGAAACCCATGCCAATTTCCTTCAATAATTCTGTTTTTTTCCTACATAGCTGTGAATGAATATAGGGTTTCCCAAAGTTTTACTTCTTTTTAGTAAGACCCAATGGCTACATTCTCATTGCACTTCAGTCTTTTAGTCTGCTCACTGAAGTAATTCAAGTTATTGAATTGCACAATATAAATAGAGAGCTCTTGTGATGTTTTGGTCAAGTGCTAGACTAGGAGGGAGTTCTAGGCCTCCCTTAGGCACAGAAGCCAGCTGGGTGTCCTTGGGCCAGTCCCTCTCTCTCAACCCAAAGCAGGGTCAGTTCTGTGACAATTCCTTTTGCATCGTGCACTAATAGCTTCTGTCAGTGTTCTTGGAAGAAAGAGAACGTCAGAAGACAAAGTTTGGTTTTGTAATGGGCCAGCTCCACATTTTATTTCAGTTATTAAAACTAAATAAAAAGTCAGGTGGGGCAACAACTTGATAGGACAAGGGATGTAATGGTGGGCATATTAACGCTAACAAATTCTTGTATCGCTCACTCTGTTATAGAATTAAGGGGGAAAGTTCCATGGATAAAAGACCTGTGGTTTGAACTCCAAACCTTCTGATTTAGGAATAGATCTTTTGGATGTCCTGTGGTGGTGATCTCTTCACTTCCTATTATGCCCATGACTGCAATTCAGCCTGACTTATTACAATATGTAATGACATTTTTTTAGAAGGAATCCTTGTTTTTAATCTACCTGCCTTTGTATTAATTTATGATATAATAAAAAGAAGGTCTTGGGGTTCTGGTATGAAGAAGCTGAATGGTTAAGCAGTTAATATTTTAAAAGCAAGAAAACTTGTGTTTTATGTTGCAAAAGGTCATTTTATGATAACGCATTAGGGAGCATATTTTTGGTAGAATGTGCATGAACTGAACTGCATGATTCCCATTAGTTTTAATGGGAGTTTTGCAACTAAATCTATGTCCATTTGAGTTAAGAGGAAAAAAACATATCACTGTACTTCTTCATAGGAGCAGTAATTGTGAACACATGCACACGCACAGACACAAATATCTAATGAATTTCGAGCTGGTAGCTATCTCCAGGCTTCCAAGTACAGCTTATCTATACTATGGTTTTAAAATATGCAAGGGTCATTTTAAGTGATTTGCATCTTGAACAGAGAAGCAAATCAATCCTGGTCATTCCAAGCTTATAAACATTTGTTTCTTCAGCTAGCAATGAACACTTTGAAATACATGTCTTGACCATCCCAGGAGGTGCTGCGTGCCTTTTGTGTTTGTTTGTCTTTAAATTAAACATTTCAAGGCATTTTTATTTTGATTGATTTACTATAAGGGGTAGTTTTCCATACAGGAAACAGCTTGGAAAGAGTGCTCTAGGTTGGAGTTGGAAAACAAGTTGGCTTGAGAGAAATTGCAAGAGAAAGGGGGTGCAACCTTCCACAACAACCCAGAACAAGACCCAAGATTTGGGAAAAGGAAAAGGAACCCCAATAATGCCATTGAACTGAACAAAACCTGTTCATCTAGGAACAGTAAAAGATTCTACTCCTTATCTTCACCTCCAAAGATCTTTCTAAGCAGTCCTGTGCATCCCAAGGTGACTTCTAGTGGTACATTAAGCTGCATGCGTTTTCCCCATGTTCTGCAAATGCCTTTCTCACGAACCCTCAGCTAAACAAAAAACTCGAGCTTTCTCAACTGCAGGCATAGTGTTCTTCATCTGCAGTGATATCTTCAACAACATTGGAGCTAAAAGGATTGCACCCAGTGGGCACACAAATCATAGGGATGATTTATGCCCAAAAAGTACTTACAATCAAGTTTAGTCTATGAGAGTCTAACTAACTCGGTCCCACTGATACTTACATAGTTTCAGCTTATGTTCTCCACACAGATACTCATCCTCCTCTTTTGAAAAAAAAACCCTATTCTTCTAGAAATGCACATTAATAGAAGGTTACAGGAAGCAGCAACACATGTATTATCCCCCAAGCATTACCAGGCTTGAAGAATACAACAAAAAAGCACCACCATTATTTTAATTTTTAGCCTCACATTTAACATTTCATCTATAAATGTAGAACTGATTCATGCGAGGTAAGGCAAGGCGACAAATAAAAGGGAGAAAGTGTTTTGATTCCAGACCTATTCACCTACAATCTGCCTTTCCACGGTAACCTTTTTGCTGCAAAAATACAACAATTACTTTGAAATGTTGCTTTTCTTTTACATGCCAGCTGTACTTTTGTAATAACTTTCTAAGCCATCCAGCTCATAATTGCGCTGCAAACAAGTTGGTTACTGAGACTGCCAGAGAAGGCTGCAGTATTTGAAAGATGCCTTGGTTAAAAAAAGGTGGCATAATAGCTTTCTGCAATATCCCCTGGTGCCTATCATACATATACTAGTCTGTGCTTGAAATACAATTGAAAAATACGGTTAACACCATGTGTTATCTAGAAGAAACACTTTTTAATGGATCCATTTGATTCCTCTTTTGTTTCCACTCTTCCTATTTAAGGCACTTAATACGGTCGTTTTGTAATTCTGGAATTTGCAGGCTGGTGCTTAAGATGGTTGTTGTTGTTTTCCCCTTCATCCTTCACTCTTTATCTCCTTGTCCTTCTTTTTATTCTAAGCAAGTGGACAAAGATTGTCTTGATATTATACAAGCGACTCTCAGCATCCTAATAATAGATACACCAAGGACATAAAACCTAGCTGGACTTTTTGTTTGGTCTCCCAGAACTCCTATGTTATTAAAGACTTCTTATTCCATAGTTGGCCCCATCTTTTAAAATAATAATAATTAGACAACACATTCCAGGAAGTTAAACACGTTCATTATTTCAATATGTAGTAAAACATCGTACTATAGTGTTGATGACAACCCTTCCTTATAGAATGCCTCCTTAATGCATAGGCTTTCTTCTGCAAGAATTGTGGGTGTCACTGAGCTAAGTTTGGCTACTAAGCACATTGATTGTTTGCTACTCCCAGAATAAGACATGCAGGAAGATGGGTAGTTTGGTAAGCCTCGGTTCCTCCCCTTAATTCAAGGTACACGCCCGTAAAGAAACTTCAAGTGCAATGTACTTCTGGTGTTTCAAAATGTCAGAAGCTGGCGCATTGGAAGCCCATCTGTAGGTCCCAGAAAATTGGAGGAGGGAGAGACAGCAATTCTGTTACTAAGGAAGATTACACATTTGGAGCTATAGCTTCAGAAGAATTTGGATTTATCTATGGTGGGTCAGGGGAAAAAGGATAGAGGTATGCAAGGTATGGTAAATGCCATGCCAGTTTGGTCTAGTGGTTAAGGCATCAGGCTAGAAACCAGACCAGGAGACGATGAGTTTTCTTTCCGGCATGAAAGCTGGCTGGTGACTTTGGGCCAGTCACTCTCTCTCCGTCTGACTCATCTCACAGGGTTGTTGTTGTGTGGAAAATAGGAGGAAGAAAGAATATTAGGTATATTCGCTGCCCTGAGTTATTTATAGAAATAATAAAGGCAGGATAAAACAAACTAAAAAAATACAGGCAGAGATAAGTTTTCCCCCTTTCTGTGAGATTGTTAGGTCACCGTTGCAAGGCGATTCAGCATCAATAGATGAAAGCATTTTGTTACACAATTATTTGGTATATATTTTAGATGGTTTTCAAAGGCGGCTGGACAGTTTCATGCAAGACTGGACTATCAATAGCTCCTAGATTGTAGGGATTTTACATATTTCTTGGCGGCAAGTTGAAGCTGATGGTGGTGTTTGAAAAAAAAAGGAAGAAGGTTGAGAGCAATGAGAACAGGTGCAGAAAACAGCAATGAAGAGGATCTGGGAAGTGGACATAAGCCTTATGAGGAGAGACTAAGGAAGCTGCGTATCTTTGGCCTTGAGAAAAGATGACCAGGCGGAGATACCGTTGCATTTTTCAAGGAAGACGTATCACCCAAAAGACCCAAATCTTTTTCATTCATCCTGCAGGGCAAGAAACAGAATAATGGCTTTAAGGTGCAAGAGAAGCAGATTCTGTTGAATATTAAGAAAGTGAAAGCATCGAACAGAGGGACCAATTACACAGAGAGTTGGTCGCCTCTCCAGCAATGCATGTGCTCGAGCATCAACGTGCCGGGTCTATCAGGGAAGCTTTAGCAAATGGTGAGATTCAGCAGCTAGATTTTTGGAGATTCTGGGAGCTACAGACAGAATTTGAAACAGCATCTGCTGGTATCTGTAAATGATGTCGATATATGGGAGATTTCCGAAAGTGTCAAGTTCTCCATTATGGGATGCAACCTGAGCCTGATCCATCAAGTTTTTTCTTAGAGCAGGGGTGCCCAACGTCCACTCCCAGGATTCCTCAGCCAGCTATGCTATGTTATAGTTAGCTGAGGAATCCTGGGAATTGAAGTCCACACATCTTAAAGTTGCCAAGATTGGAAACCCCTGTCTTAGAGTCTTTTTCTGCTTCTGCTGGGTCAGCTCCTGGATATTCGTTCCAGAGTTGACCACAGCCTGTTCTCACGTCCTGCTCCTGACTTTGACTTAGGCATCAAGCAAACAGTCTGATGAAACTGGACCTGACAGAACAAATATTGCTATCATCATTAAGTCCTTGTTTCAAGGGTTCAAGTCCTTTACTCCCAGGGCAAGAGAGTTGCACCTTTCTTTCTCCCCTTTCCAAAAAAGCCACCTCTCTTCCTATGATGACCCATGAAATGGAGACACATGTTTCTCCAGATGCCACCTCGACTGAGGAACAGAGGGATACCGCAGCTCAAGTGGGTCATACTTGGTGCTGGTTGTACAAACATCCTTTTTCCCCACTGTCCTGGGTTCAGTGTTATTTTGGCTGACCAGTTCAATGTCCTCCTCCTCCAAATGTTATCATCCTACAATCTTTCTCATCAGCCTCACTCTTTCTGAGGTCCTCTTCCCTTTGCACTTTTTAATGGTCTCCATTTTGTGCCACATCATAACCGATTCTTCCCAGCCACTGTTTTATCGTCCCCCCCTTCTCATTCTCCTCGCTCCCCTCCCCTCAGCCTCTTTTATGCTGTGTAGATTAGAAAAACACTTTCTCTGCTCCCAGCCCCTGATCTGGCTTCATTTGAGAATCTTCACTTTGATTCTGTACATACTTGGGTGGCCTTTCTTTCACTCCCTTCTTTTTGCAATTCTTCCCTCCCACCCCTTACTTGCTTTTCTCCAGTTGCTCTTTTCCCCCCATGCTCATTGTCTGCCTGGCCCCAGCAGGTTTTGCAAAGTTTCTTCCTCTCCTTTCATCTTTTTGCATGATTTGGACTGCGTATGGTGATCACCTTTAAAACCGATTCTTCTGAGAAATTGGGGAGGGGGAGGAAGGTGTGTATTTATATTATACATAAATACACACACATACATACATATATAGGTGCATACAAGCACATATACACAAGCAAATCTCAACTCAAGAGCGGCATTGATCTTTTTTCCTGCTTTTCTCTTTCCCCCTGCCCTGCTTCCAGGTCTGTTACTCTGTGTGATTGAATAATTAAATACAATTGTCAACCAGTTTTGGCTCTCAAACATTGGCTCACTCTGGGTCCGTAGGTTTTATCCCTGCTCTCTGCTAGAAAAAGCATCCTCTTTCTCTCGCCCAGCGCCATCTCTTGAGCGCCAGTCTTTTCACTTCTCTTCTGTCTTTGTCTCCTGTCTCCAGGGCTGCTGCTGTCACATCATACAGTTTTTCTATCATATTTGGCATTTTTGACCTGATCTACCTCTCTGGTGTGCCAGCCTTGCCTTGTTAGGTAGAGAGCATCCCCTACTGATCTTGTCAAGTCATTTTTTAAACTATTTCTAACAGTTTTCTTCTAATGTAAAGAGAAAGCTTTTTTTTTAAAGTCTCCTATCCACAAAAGTATTCTGGAGGGGGTTTAATGTGAACAGTTTTCTTTAAAAACATAAAGAAAAAAAAACTCCTTTATTGAGTTTAAAGATGGTTCTGTTAAGCCGGCAGTATTTTTTTTAAAACAGCTATTGCTATTGTTTGGATTTACAATGTGCAAATAGTATGGCTTCTCATTTTGAAGTTCCTCATGATGTTGGTTGTAGATCCTGTGGCATAGATTGGATCATACAAATAAATAAATAAATATATGCTTGACTGGGATTGATAGCGGCATGAAAAAACATTGCACGTAGCGCAATGATTAAACTAACCATCATATGTGGTTGTCACAGTATATAAGCATCAACCTTAGAGGACTACAAAACACATCTCTTTCCCCATCCTGCCCCTTAATAGAAGCATCTAGGAAAATCAGGGGAAGAATAAATGATATACCATGTCTCAAAGAGAACATGATGAACTGGCTGGTTGACACACTAAACAGAAATACTGCACATTCCAAGATTTTGTTACAACTCCCATTTCTACCATCTTTTATTAAAATTGAACCATACCATCTCATCTTTCGACAACATCCACTAAATTTATACCAAGCTCTCTGTTTCTCAGATCCAGTGAGAGGCAAAGCTTTGGACCTCGATGTGGAAATCTTGAGATGAAATGAGATGAAGCATTATGTGGATTATCTATCATGTCTCTTCTAGTAGTAGCAGTAGCGATTTATTAATTGGTTAGTCTTACAACCATATCAAAATAAAAATAAAATATAGGCTCTTATTCCAGGGTAAAATAGATAAAAGAAAATATAGTAATAAAATGCACATGTGGTAAATACAATAATCAGCATCCTTTAGAAGAGCTTGTGGCAATTAACTCATGCAAAAGACGGACAAAGAAGCAAAGAACAATTGAGAGTTCTAAAATAAAGTTTTCAACTTCAAGAAGACGCAGTTTCTTATACTTGTAAGGCAATAACACATACAAAGCACAACAAACAGAACCAAAAAAAAATTTGCACTCACTTGCAGCTCGGTGTCTCTGCAAGAAAGAAAATTTACCGCGAGACAAGGGGCAATCAGGGATTAACAGAAAATGACAGAGTCATAAGTCGGAGGAATGGGATTGACAGAACACTCTCTTCTTAAATTACGTACTCGGTACCTGCAACAGAAGTTTGCACTACACTAAAATTGCACAACTCCCAATTTTAATCTACTTCATTGTTTCTCAACCTCAGCAACTTTAAGCAGTTCAGACTTCAACTCCCAGAATTCAGCTCTCAGAATTCTCACGGCAGCATTCTAAGAAATTCTGGGAGTTGGACTCCACACAGTTTAACTTTGTTGAGGTTGAGAAACCCAGCTCCGGTTAAAAGAACAAAGTAATGAGGACGTCTGCCTGAAAAGTAGGAGGAGCACTCGTCCTTAGAGTTGGAAATATAGGCAGTGTCCCGGAGTCCTAGAAAAATGGGAATAGAACCAAAACTGCACTGGTTTTACATCATCGGCATTTTCTGCAAGCCGGCTGGAAAATGTCCATCCAATTCTGGGCAAAGCCAAGAGCATGTACACTATCACCTACCCAGCACTTTCATCTCTGTTCTCAGCCACCAATTAGATTAAAAAAAAACTTCATTTGGTACTAAATTATTATTTTTAAAATAATAATTTAAAAATTATTTTTAAAAAAACCTTATAAATGATGGAGGAGAAAGAGAATTATAGCTGGTGATCAAAGAATTAATCCTCCACCCCTTGAGCCAAGCTTCTCCACTCTGCCAATCGCCCTTCCGTGATGAGGATGCATTTTTTTTAAAAAAAGAAAAGAAAAGAAGAAAACATGCAATCACTTGGGAGGTTGCACCAAAATCTGGGGGCAGAACCAGATAAGGGGGAAAGAATTAGAGACAGAGGCAAGAAAGGAAGAGTGGGTGCCCTGCGGATGTGTGCACACCACGTCAACTCCAGCCTCTGAGCATTTTCCTGCCTGCATATTGAAGGACTGAAGCCTCTCGGTTGAGTAAGTGAGGAGCAGAAGGCGAGAACGGGGCACGCAGTGTTTCTCCACGCCAACAAAGCAGGCATCCACTGTGTGAAAATGAAGACTGGCCATGTACAGTCTTCAACGCTGATCTTCACAAACCTCGACAAAACACGACTAATATTTCCGCGATGGCACCTCGCTCGCTCGCTCGTTCCAGAACCAAACTTTTGCTTAAGGAACAGGACTGAGAAGAAACTCCGTCTCTCTCTCTCTCTCTCTGCATGTATTTAAATCTTAATCTCACAGCAGGCCACCAAGCTGGCAATCCAAGAACTCAGGTTTATGGTGCTCTCTGGCTGCGTTGCAAGTGCTCCCCCGAGGAGCTAACTGAACGGCTGGTCATGCAGAATCCGGGGCGCCCTTCTCCTTTCACGGCACTGCTCTTTGCACCGTCACGGCCTCCGATACTCTCAAGGTGTTTGCTGCCAGACACCCTTGAACTCTCGCCCGTTCAGGGTTTCAGTTGCTGCTTGCCGTTTCAGAACGCTTTCCTTTTGGCAGGGAGAGGTGGAAGGAGGGTGCCGGGTTTGTTTATTTGTGGTGTGCTCCTGTGATGCCGGCAAAAAAGGCTTTGAAAGAGAACAATCCATCTCAACATGTTGGGACGCACCAGGATCGCGCAACGCCAATATATCTGATGTTGTGGCCCAATGGGAATGACAAAACAGAGAACCCTGGGTGGGAGAAGAATGAAATGTGGAAAATCTTTGCAATAATCGAGAAGAATGTCTCGAGAACAATTTGTCAACGCCCCCCCCAGCTGATCATTTAGCTCCCCACCCACCAAGGAGAACTTAAAAAAAGGAGAAAGTGTTCAACATTAAAGATCACAAAGACGTGCATCGCGCAAGATCACAATGTTAGACTGAGGCAGGCGTTTGCTCAGTTGCTTTGAAACGGTGGCACGCCTGGTTTAGTTTTGTGTTGGAAACCATTTCTGCACCCACACTCTTACACAGGCCAGAGATGTTTGCACACAATAAAGAAAAACAAGGTGGGCTCATAGTCCTTAAAAATATGGGGCAAAAGAAAACAGGAGAATGTAAGCAGTTCTTCAAAGTTCGTCTACACAATGAGCAACCATGGTAGTCTTGGGGAGAAAATCAGCCAGGGAAGCTGGTTCCTTAACCAAGTAAATGGAGGAGTCAAATTTCTGTCTTTCATTCCCATTTCTGTGATTCTCAAAGGGGAGGGGGGCACTACTGGAGCCAATCTGTACTTGATGCCAAGAAAAGCTCACATTTCTGAATCGTGCCTGTATCGATGGTCACTCTGAAATGTGTGCAACAATATTTTAAAGAGCATAAGAAGATATTTGATGAGCCCTGACAACCACACTTTGTGCAGGGAATAATGTATTTTAATTATGCCTTTTCTGTTCTCTTTTATCTTTGTCTCCTAAGGAGGTAGAGTGCTTTCTGAAGAATTCTGCAATTTGTCTTAAAGGGTGCATGAAAGGAATTAAAAGTTGACGAAGTTGATAACTTTTAGGTAATGAATGCTTATCTTGAGCTTCATTCTTCTTGATGATATGCAATAATGGAAGGAGGACATTAAAGATGCCACCTGAGATGTGAAAAACTTTTTCCTTCAACTTGAAACACTTTCCTTAAAAAGCACATTAATACCTTTTCCATACATCTCAATGTTTCTTTTCTTTACCTGGAATGCCTTTTATATGGTTTGTCTTGGTGTTTGATCTATTACCCTTTCTTAGCTATCTTTGTCTAATCTTTTAGCATTGTAAATCTCTTTCTTTTCCCCCTTATAATGAATCACTACTTCCAGCTTTCACTTGTGTCTGATTTGAACTTTCTCAAAAGTTTTACTTCTTTTCTACTTTCAGTGGATGTTTTCCTTTATTGAAAGCCCTGATTATTTTCTGCAGCAGAGATTATGGAGCCAATTATGTCAATGCTTAAACTTCTGGGGATGATTTATGGTGAATTATATGTCCTTGACGGTGCGGCATTATGGTAGATGCTGTGGCCAAAAGGTGTATTCTCGCTGACACAAACTCTCCAGAAAAAGGAGAATTAGTGGGATCACCCATTTGCACTCTGGACAGCTGCTCCTCATAAGTAGATTGCAGAAATTGAGGTTTTTATGATTGGCTCATGAGTTGGAAGTTGAGGGATTTCAGTCAAGCTGACAACCTTGTTAAACATAAGGTTTGTGCAGGAACCTTACTTCTTAAATACTTCCAAATGTAACTAATTTACAGCTAACGAGAGATTTTCTGAGTGCCAGGATAAGAAAATTCCACTTTGTGAGTCAACATTCTTTCTGAATTACAGAGGAAAGAATATGCTTTAAAGATTTTAAAAAAAATTAGCAAAAGGCTTAGCAAGGAGTGGATGTAAGAAAGTTTAAAACGGATATAAGGGATTGTTATTTTGAAAGATTATTTTGAAGTGCTTTTGAACAAATTGGAAAGAAAAGAGACAAATGAAATGGACCTTTGTGGGAATGCTTTTTGTTTACTTTAAAAGAGTACAGACTATTGGTGGAATTTACAAAACAAAAGATAAAGGTAGTTGAGTCAAACTGTCATGTTGACTATAATCAGAGAGTGCCATTTGAGACAAAAATATTAAGGGCACAGGAAGACAAAATAGAAGATGAAGATGTTAATAAATGTGAAAATAGAAAAATCAAATAGAATTGATGAATAAAACAGGTTTTAAGATTGAGAAGAAGGTAAAATATCTTGGTATTACTACGACAAATACAAACTGTATGCTACTTCAAGACAACTACAGGCTGACTTATGACCACAATGAAGCCCAGAATTTTGGTCATAAGTTATTGTGGCGGTAACTCAAGGTACCATATGACTGTACTTGATTTTATTTTATTTATTTATTAATTAAATTTATATGCCGCCGAAATCCGAAGACTCTTGGCAGCTAACAACAATAAAAAACAATATATTAAAAACAATAAAAATAAACCCCCATTAAAACAAAATAAAAAAACATTTTTTTTGGTTTTACGACCATTTTGATGATTGTTGTAAAACAACTTTTCATGCCTGTTAAGTGAATCACATGGTCATTAAGTAAACTACATCACT
>JANHZU010002147.1:77473-94340 GCA_032468055.1 Acrochordus granulatus | reverse complement strand
GATGTGTGTGTTTGTGTACCAAACAAAAACAAGAGCCCCAGTGGTCCTATTGAAACTCCAGTCTCTTTCACATGCATTGCTGATATGTGGTATACATAAAAATCGAGGGGCTTTGCTTGTGCAGTCAAGGGCACCCTCTTGAATTTTGGCCCCCCTCCCACCTCCCCAGGATTTCCCTTCCTTTCCCTTTCCATGTGCAGCCAACCTTCCTGTAACTCTACCACCATCCTATATTTCTCTTTCTTCTTGCAGAAAAAGGAGGGGAGAGTGTGTGTCCGTGTACTTTCTGATGAAGTGTGAATTGTGTGTGAGGAAGAGAATGGTTGGTATAAGCCGACAAGGTATTAATTAATTTTATATATGGGCTCCATATTTTACACACAATTAATTTTAACCACTAGTTACAAATTCAATTATTGCTATTATTTTTATCCTGGTTCTGCCCTTTTCACAAAGTCTGTCACTTGACAGCACGTGTGTGTGTGTGTGTGTGTGTGCTCCATGCAGATGCAAGGGTGACCCCTGCAAGCATATTAACCGAGGGGGAGAAAGTCTGCAGGCTGGTTTCAATTGCATCCGACATCCCTAGAACTGACGCAGCGGGAAAGCTGGTCGTCGCACAGGGTTTTTGCCTGTCTTTGTGTGTGCCCATGTGTGTATCCGTGTTAACTGCTCTCGCACAGAGATCCTTCCTTTGGGGGAAATTGTACTGAACCCGGGTCAGAGTCATCTTCTTTTTTAAATAAAATGATGTGTCAAAAGCCAAGCCCGCAGCCTGGCTTGCTCAGTAATTAGAAGCCAGGCTACTTGCTTCGGGAGGAGCAAGCGATGCGCAAGGCCAGAGGCCATTTCGGTGACCTGGCCGGTGAGCTCTGTCCAGCTGGGACTTGGTCCAGCCCCACCCAGAAGGTGTGACGCCCTCTAAAGCGGGGGTTGCCACTGCGTGAACCGTATTATTTTGCTTCTCTCTGCCCATTTCCCTTCTTGTGACGCTCGTTATCTTCTACAGGGCCCCAGCCATTGTGGAGGCAACATACAGATAATCCTTGACTTATAACGGGTCGCTTAGCAACTAGCAACTGATTGTAAGCCGCTAAGAGTCGCTTTTGCAAGATCGGTGGCATATGAGTTTAATAAATAAAATAAAAAAACTATTCAAAATTGCGACTGATCCTCGAAAGCTACTTACAATCTGGTTTTGATGTTCCAACATTGTTCTCCCTTCATGGTCACGTCACCGCATTTTGGGCACTCGACAACCAGCTGGCACTTATGGTCATTTGCAGTGCCCCCTTGGTCACATGACCATGGCTTTTGATGGTTTTGTTAGAAACTGGCATTTATTCTGGTTCCTGGCAAAAACTGTCCCATAGCAAGCAATGGATTTGCTTAACAACCCTGCCGTTTGGTTTATGAATGCTGTGTTTGCTTAACAACCGCCACAAAAAAAGACATAAACTGGGGCCTCGTCATGTGGTGATCTGCTTTAAAGGTAAAGCTGAAGGTTTCCCCTGCCAGTCGTGTCTGACTCCAGGGGACTGTGCCCATCTCCGATTCATAGCCGAGGGAGACAGCATTTGTCCAATGATGCTTCCGTGGTCATGTGGCCAGCATGACTGTCTGCTGAGGCACATGGAGCGCTGTTACCTTCCCACCAAATGTGGTACCGATTTATCTCCTTGCATTTGCATGTTTTCAGACTCCTGGGTTGGCAGGAACTGGGGCAGGGACGTAAGCAGCTACCCTGTTACACGGTGGCGCTTGCACCTTGAACTTGAGCCACCGACCTTCCGGCCAGAAGCCCAGTGCCTTAACTGCTCGGCCACCGTGACCTACTTTACAACATCATAATTTACGACTGTAATTGCATGGCTCAAATATGGTTCTAACTCGAGGACTACCTTTGAACCCTTCCTCATTCTCTTCTTTGATTTCTTTCCACCGCATTCAAGACACTTTGCTGTGCCATTCCGACGTAGTCATGATTGTGGTTGTTCAGCCTTGGCAGCCTTGAGGTGGGGGTCCTCTCGGTCGTTCTGAGAGCTGAAGCCCACCCATCTTAGCCTCGCCCATTAACCTCGCAAGAGGCGCTGAGTTAAATCACCGAGATTTATTTCTCCAGGGAGTCACCGCTGGCACCCATCCCACGCTGCAAATTTTAGGGGGAGGTTTTTGCGTGATGGGCTATTAAAGGCAGAAATAGGACCGGTCAGGTTCAAAATCAGCACAAACACAATTTTCTTTATTGACGCAAACCAGGAGGACCTGTTCCCACCCCCCACCCTCCACTTCACCGAGGCTGACCATTTATTTGCAATCTGCTTTCATCCCATCAATTTTTCAATGAGTTTTGGGGGCATGAGTTAAAATACATAAATGATCACACCAAACAGGATAACCCATTTGTGGTTTTCTCCCGAGCTTCGGTGAACTTGAATGAGGACACGCAACACAGCAAGCAGCAGAAAGCTATTTTTCAGTGGGCTAGACGACAACTCCCATCATTCCCAATCAGCAATGCCACTTTTGGTAGGCTATCAGGGCTCTGGAAAAGGGATCTGTGGGCTTCATCATGCTACCCATGATTCTGTGTCCTGCCTTTGAGCCATCTTTTAAAACTTTATATTATTGACTTTTAATGATGAAATACTTTACAGAAATCAATGAGCCGCCAGGGCAAACAAACATTAGGGGAAATATTTTCCTTTTTAAAGATCCTTTAAAAGGTATGTTGTTATAAATGCTGGGAAAGGTTGGCCATAAATATTAGGGAAATAATAAATGTTATTATTTGATGTGCCTGGTGCCCCAACATTACCAGCAAGCACAGACATCAAACAGTGACCGACATCGTTCAACACGGCCCTTTCCAAGGTGGTGCCTTGAAGGAATGCCCCAAGGTTTGGCCCGGCTAGCAGAGGGCTGCTCAAAACATCTGAACTCTTCAGCTTTCTGGGGAATTCTGGGAGCTGAAGTCCACCCATCGGAAGGTTGCTGATGTTGGGAAGACTGCAGATTGGCTAGGTTTCCGACTAACCAAGTTTCTTTTTAAACTGGAGATTTTCTTCCCCTTTTTTCCACCGGCTCCTGGCCCGCTGTGGAGGCCCCTCGTTGAGCCCCGTCAACGGCCGACCTGCGGATGAGTCCGGCGGTCTCGCGCGTCCCATCCCGCGGGCCCCCCTTCAGACTCAGCGGCCCTTGGGGGTGCTCCTTCCGCTCTTCTCCCTGGCAAGCCAGGATGAGCCGGGCCTTCCGAGCATCCTCCTCCTCCTCCGTGTCTCCGTGCGCCCCGCACGGGTCTCCTCCCGCCGGACCCGCCATCCGGAGCGAGGCTGGAAAGCCGCCGGCGTTCGCGCCTTTGAATCCAAGCGGGCGCTCTCCGCCAGGTCCTGCCAGGAGTGGCTGGGAATGCGGAGTGCCACTCAGGGTCCCCAGGCCTTGGGGAGGGGGGACCCGGAGTCTCGGAAACGTCTTCCTCTCGGCAGGGCCTGGATGGACGTCCTTGTTTGCAAAAGCCGTTGCGGGCGGCGTTCTGCTGCTGCAGGCGACCTTCCGAAGACGTCCTGGATTATGAGGGCGCTGCATCGCGAGGGATCAAGCAGGGCGGACAGATTCCGACGGAGCAAGCGGAACCCGTCAGCCGAGCTTGCGAATGTGACCTGCGGGGGTTCGGGGCCATTTGCGGGTTCCGTGGAGGCGGGGCCAGGTCTGAGCTGTGCGCATTTTTCACTCAGCATCAAGTCTCAAGATGCGTTTTGGAGAGGAAGATCCTCTCGGGGCACTTAAGTGTGTCTACTCTTGAGGAATCACTTCCCTTGTTAGTTTTGACCTGGAGGAGAGATGTGCGCGCAGAGGGGAGGGAAGCCGCACCAATGTATTGCTCTCAAGCACATTTTTGGTGCATCCATTTCCCACGGAAGGCTCCTCTCAGGTGTGAGGTCACGCACGGCACTGACTGACAGCATTCGCACTCATTTCAAACCCGGCTTCCGAGTTTAGCCCGGTTCTGCGTCAGCACACTGAAGTGTGACCATCCGGTTAAGCTCAGTTGGCACAGCTGGCTTTGATCGAGCGTTACAATGCAGCGTCGTAATTTGACTGCACACCTTTCCGAACGACACATTTCCAGGAATTTACAATAACATCCTACATTTCTTTACTCTGAGAGTCAACCATGTCCGATCTCAGTTCCTGCCAGGATCTCGTGGGCAATTCTTGCGTTTCTTAAGGTTCTTTACCATTCCTATTTCTGAAAATCTGACCTATTTTGCGTACTTCCCTGTACCTGAGTGTTCGTACCGGGCCAAAAACAACATCTTAACCCTTCTTTTAAACAGGACAGTTCCCAGACGACCTTCATGTTTTTTTCTCAAGATCTTACCTCTTGAATCCTTCAATTGCAGTACTATCATTCTGTCTCTTCTGAAAAATAAACTTTCACGGATATTTTTAAAAAGTGATTTTGATGGGCATTAAATTCCTCTCCAATAAATTCCAAAAAATCTTAAGATGCTGTAGGACTTTCCTTTCTGAAGACGCCCTGCTAAAATAATTTTCTTTAGCCATGGTAAGGTCTTATCGTTTAATTAGCATCCTTAAATCCTTTCAGGTAATTAAAGCATCGCCACGTGCACTGCAACATCAGATGAATCCAAAGCAACATTCGTTCCGTCGTCTGAGAAACCTGTAAGCGGGGCCTCTGTCATCAGCCGTTCGTTTCCAGACTCAGCAATAACTTGCAGCCAATACTTTTGTACAACCAGGAAATAATTTTGGATTGTTATGCAGGTACACTAGAATGATTTCTTAAAGGTGGCTTCCAAAGTTTTATGATCAGTCTCTACTAAAATTGGTTATCCATAGATAAGCTGGCGAAGAGCTTGTAATGGATATTCAGACATTGATTCTTCTATAATATTGCGATGCTTTAATTCTGGTTTTGGAAAGCTTTGCCATGGAAAACACTTTTTCTAGCCAAAGGGCACTTAAATCAGATGGACCGGCATCCACGATCACCACCAATACCGTCTGCGTGGCATAGTAGTATAACTATGAATTACTATAATATTAATATTAATGTAAAATATAAATTAATAACTCTTCTGAATGCTTCTTCATGTAATCATCAAATACCATCATGAACTGACGTCCACCCAACTTCTGTTTGCTGCAACTCTCGTCTCGGTGGACTTGTCACAGTAGCCATTCCCTGAGCAAATGTTCCTTAATAACTGGCCATGCCTACAAATGGTGGCACTTCTGCTTTATTTCTGATGCTACCAGTGGCTATGATTTGTGTTGCATCAGGTTACATCCCACCGGACACGCCCTAAATACGTTACTTCCCTTACTCCAAATTTCCATTTTCTTTCCTTTCGAATTTTCCTCTCCTACCCTTTCCAAGACTTGTTCAGCTCTCTTCTCTTGCCTTCATTCTTTCAGATCCTTTCTCACACACGGCATGGTCTTCGTTGAAGAACTCACATAATTGTCCAAACTTACAGGAATTTTTAAGTTTGCTGCAGAGGCATCATGCATTTTCCTCGTTTTCTTGGAAAAAAACCCAATAGAAGCTTCTCCTGTGAATTCTTCACATTCCTTGACACACAGCAATTTTCAGATTTCTCCAATGACGCCTGCAGCCTTTGCTTATCAGGGTCCTGGTCAAGCGGGAATGCGTGAAAGGTGGGTGTTGCACCTTCAGCGATTTGCAGAAAGAACGAAGCTGCGATTTCTCGTTTTTGTCTGCTCTATTAACCACATAATGCAGCTCAAACCCTTGTTTCTATTTCCCCTCATCTTCCATCACATCTCCCGCAAAGCCCAGCTTCTCCAGGGTCTGGGGGGTGGTAGGGATCCATAATTGTCTTTCCACAAATCTTCTCAGCTCACAAGGAACACAGACGTGAAAGCAAGACAAAGCCCAGATCCGTGGAGGATTGAGGGGGACATTCCAGGTTCACATCAAGGGGTAGAGAGGGGTCTGCTTGGCTCTTTTTATCTACTCATTTACACTAATTACTATTCAGTTCTGAGAAGTACAACCACTGGGCATCCTGCCCACCTGCTTTTTCCTTAAAATCCTCTTGATGCGAAGAGTTGTGAAAGGAAGCAGGTGAGATGCGCTGCATCTAGCATCCGAGTTACTGGTAGAAATGCTCCTCTTGGGATGAGCGTCGTGCAACTGCCCACGCCCACCACAGCACCTCTTTGATTTAGAGCGATGTTGCTCGACCCTGGCAGCTCCAAGATGGGTGGACTTCAACCCCCAGAATTCCCCAGCCAGAACTGAGAATTGAAGTGCCCTGTCAGATCGGCTCTGGCAGCCTTTTTGTGACTGCTCTCAAAACGCTAAATGCTTCCCCAGGCCAAAATATGAATTACGGTGTTGGAGGGTCCCTTCCTTTGCAGTGCTTTCCTGGGAACCAGGAACTCTACCCCACCTCTGCCCTTGAGGCCAGGGGCCAGATGGGAGTCCTCCTCTAAACAAAAGCAGGTCTGAGCCTCGGGCCAGATGTCCTCTTCTGCTTCCCCCACGGCTTGAGTCTCTGGTTTCTTTCAGTAATTCTGCTTTGCCGGCTTTATGCGTTAGTCTCATAGCCAGGGGATAATATCGCACAGTCCACTTATGCGTGTCAAGATGGCACTTGTGACCACGTCGCTGAAGCTCCACTCTCATTTGGAAAATAATTGCAGAACTGGGACCAGCATTTTGACTTTCTGGGCCACTCCTCCGATGTCCCTGAGGCTAGCTAACCCGTCTTGAAGGCTTTGAAAGGGAATTAAATCAAAGATGTCCATGGAACGTCTCCATCTGCTGTTACGAGCATTATATCGATCTTCCTGGAGATCCAGATCGCTCACGGAAGACTACTGCTTGGATATTCAATATCTTCCTTCAACACTCCTGTGAGGCTGGTCTGACTGGGAGAGAAGGTCCCCTTATATTCCCTGCTCCCTCATTTCTAGCACTCTCCTGGACTTCCAACACCAGAACTGTGCTTACCGCCAGAAATATCCAAGAGCATCCAAAGTAGACCTCACTCAATACCAGCTTCTGGAGACCATGAATGGAGCTCTAGCACCATTGTTTCCTTGACCACAACAGGAGAAGTTCTTTTGCCCTTCCCAGGTCCATCAGTAAAACAATACAGGAGGTAAAGGAGGGAAATCTATAACCCATCTTGGGAGTGTATTAGGGAGACCCTAACGTGCTGCCAAAACCCAGGGGGCTGCTGGATGGTATTAAGGAGATCAAGGTTTGTCGCTATCTGGAGGACATTCAGATTGTTGCAGCCCACGCCTGCAGCATGGCTCGCCACCAACAATGACAGCTGAGTTTGGTCAAAGTGGATACCCAGCGAATCTCAAATGCAGGAGGCTCAGAAAGGGTCCCTGGAGCGAATCTGAAAAGCTGATTTGTATGGAAGGAAGTTCTCCATGCTGGACTGTTTAGAGGTCAGCTGATGCACTGTGTGCATTCACATGTCAGGCCAGACATGCCTGGGAGCTCTAGCTTGCAACCGCTTTAGCAGGTTCGCACCTTTTTCAGAGGTACAAAGAAATTGGGGACCAGGAATTTCGTGGGAAGAGCAAGAGATACTTAGCAGGCTTAAAACTCTGAAAGTCACACAACTTACAGGAAGTCTTTAAACTGAAGGCAGCATCTACACAGAGGAAGAAGTTTTTGTTAGCCGCCGAGAGTCTCTGGATTTTGGCGGCATAAGAAAGGAAGGAAGGAAGGAAGGAAGGAAGGAAGGAAGGAAGGAAGGAAGAAATATTAAAACAAAGCATGCAGACAGTGCCTTTCAATAATCTTAGCCAGCACATATAAAAGTGGCTGAAGAAAAACGGAGAAGCAAAGCTGGCTGAGGAATTCTGGAGTTGAAGTCCACACATCTTAAAGTCACCAGAGTTGGATCTCCCTGGTATAAAGGTGAAAAATGTGAGGGAGGGGCACGCTTTAGCAATTTAGTGAGTTTAGGGGAAATGTTAGGGCTGATGATTGCTGGGACAGAAGAGAGTGCTTTGAGTGGGGGAGATGAAGAGATCTCCAAATTGCGGATGCATTGCTAGGAAAACAACTCCAGAAAGGTGGAATGTAGCAATACCAGAGAATCTCGGTAGCTCAGGGTTGAACTGCGGGATCCTTGGTGCTCTCAGGGCGTGGTTGTTTTCTTGCAGACATTTCATGACCCAGCGAGGTAACAGCATCAGTGCACTGGCACCAGAGAGAAGCCACTGGGATTCTCTTAGTCTCTTCCCGTAAGGTACTGATCAGAGATGGCAGGGAGCTTCAGGTTGATATCAGGGAATGCATTCTTCAACCACATCAAAGAGAGCACTTCATCTGCCACAGTGCGGCGTTGTTGTGATTCCCAGTCTTAGACTTGCTAGATGACCTAGTGGAGTGTTCCTCAACCATGGAAGGTTTAAGATGTGTGGGCTACATAACCAGCTATGTCCATCCATCTTAGAGTTGCCCAGGCTGAGAAACCCTACTCTAGAGGGTAAGCAGCATGGTTGGAGTCAACTGTGGATACCAGGAATGCCCAAGGACCACTAGAAGAACCTCTGCAGCCTGGATGAGGAAAATGGGTTGAGTTCACCCCTCCAAGCCACAAGCCGTGTTTCTGTTTTGGATCTACAGCTCTACCTTGAAGGATGATAATCAAAAAGGTTGTTTTGTGTCTGATCAGATCTTTGATGGAAAGAGTAAAAAGATGAAGTGGCACCAGCAGGAGGCCAGTTGGATTCTCTCAGTCTTTTCCATTTAAGTGCTGATTGGAGATGGTGGGGAGCTTCAGATTCATATCAGGAAATGCTTCCCAGCCAGGCCGCTCCACCTTGGAAGAGATGTCCCAGGGTTTGATGAATATTTAGAAAGCTATTACGGTGCGACTATCAGGATGGCTGGTTGGCTGGGGAATTCTGGGAATCAAAGGCTACACAACTTAAAGTTCCCAAGGTTAAGAAACACTCGTCTAGTAGGTCTGGCCCAATATAGGTTAAAGGAGTTGGTCTGCAGGTGTCCAGTCAACAATTAAAATTTAAGATTGGTCCTTTAGGTTGTACCAGAACTGAACTGGTAATCAGTTGACGGTTTGTAGTGGGGATGTTGCATGCTCCCAGCTTCTGGAACCCATTAACAAGTAGGTTGTGACATTCAGGACCAGTTTTAATTTATGTCTTCAAAGGGAGCCACTTGTAAGGTAAAGCATATAGTGATGGCTGAACCAAGTAGTAATGAGGGCTTGGGTTACTACAGCCAGGTCCTCCTTCGGTTAGTAGACTAGAGAAAGCTGGACAAAGGTTTCTCCTATCGCATCCAAAAATGTAACCCAAAGGGGTCTGCCCTTCAGAAAGGAGGGTCTCCGTAGAAGGTGAAGATCTTCACTGAGGAGTTCTGAGGAGGCCTTGAAGAAGGAACTCAACAGCTGTTGCATAAGCATGAGCTTAGCCCAGATAGACAAGAGAGAAGAAAATCTCAAGATTGCTTTACTACTAGCAGAATCTCTGTCATGCTTCCAAAATTCTCTTGTTATAACCCATAACAGTAACATTTCTCCAGTTGCCTAGAGTTGGTTGGGATTAGATGGCATCAGAATCAAATGAATAAAATAAAAGTAGTTTTGTAGTGTCTGTTTCTTGACCTGGGCTACCTTAAAGGCCAGACATTTTCTGGATAAGATGGAATGCCTGTTCCCAAGGTTACCTCTTCTCTTCCTTCCACATGCCCCCCAAGTGACTGGAAAGACTTTATAGGCATCACTCAAAGGGAATCGTAGGATGGAAATCAAAATGGAAGAGCAAGGAGTCAACTGAGCCCGTAAACATCAACAGGGGCCCTCAGCTGCAGAAGATGAGAGTTCCAGTTCCCAACCAAAGTGGAAGCCAACTTCTGTGCCAGGAGGACTAGAAGTTGGGAAGATGGTTGGGGAAGGTTGGCTTCATCCATCTAAACACACACCATAACAACAACTGGGTTCTAAAACTAAAAAAAGAACAAGTGGTATGTGCCAAATGCAGTAATGGTGCATTCAGTTATTTTAGAGACAAGGCAAAGACCTTGCTGGCATAGGCGGCTCTGAAATTTTGCGTCACACCCTCATTTTAAAAACTCAGAAGAAAGCTTGCCATAAATCTTTCCTTTCTGTCGTCCCTCCCTGATGCTTCCTCTCCTTCCCTTTCCTTCCATGCTGGGACATCAAGGTGTCTTTTCTTTTGCCTTTGAAAAGAGGTTGGGTCATGCTGTGTTAAGTGATGGCTCTCTCCCAGAGGATGCTCTGCAGGTCTCACCTGGACTTCCTCTAAATGATGGTCCTTCGGAGGGAGGGAGGAGGAAAAGGGAGGGAGAAAGATGGTGGGAGGATCAGGAGGAGAGGGTCCAACTAGTGAGGAGAAGAACACTCAGGACTGGAGGGTTGCTTATGACCTAGGAAGCACCGCTGAGCACATTGGGAGAACCAGAACTTGACCACGATTTCGATATTGGACTGTTTGCAAAAGAACCTTGATTTCAGGATCCAGGGGATGGAACTGATGGTCCTTGGCCTGCATCACTGCCAGTGGGAAGTAGGAAAGTTCCTTTGGCCTACAAAAGAGTCAACAGAAGAACTCAAAGAAGGCTCTTGGGCACAATTTACTTGGGCTTTTAAAGCTATTGGAAAGTCTTCTACCAGGGACTTGTAAAGAAAATAAATGCCTTCAGGCCAAGGGGCAGCATCCTGTTGTGGATCAAACCTGGTTCGTGTGTGGGGAATCTAAGGGGGTGAAGGAAGTAGAATCCTGGAGGCTTCACCCCGCTCTGCTCTTTATTAATCTGTTGATGAACTGTGTGGAAAGCTGAGGAGGGCAGAAGAGGTGACGAAATCGCTTCAAGTGACCGAGAACTATTTCCTTTGAAAGCAGATTTAAGGAAGAGAGGGAGAGGCAAGCTAGAGGGATCGTGAGAAAGCCAGAAGGGCTTAATCCAAAGGGGGAGGAGGAGAGGAAGTGAGGGGGTGAGGGAGACGAAAGGAACATAGGTGAGAGCTGGAGGGAAGAGGTCTCTCTGGTTGGGGCCAAGAGGCTCTTCAGCTGGAGGAGCGGCTGAGGCTTAGCCCGGACAGGAGAGCTCACAATAACCACCTGTGTGAGCTGGCTCAGCTTCTCATAGCATGATGGAGTTGGAAAGGGGCAATTCCTGCTCATGCTCCAGAGCTTCCACCAACAGTTCTCTCTGCCATCATCTGAGTCTTCACAAGGTTTCATCCTGAGCATCATTTGTCCCAAGTCTAGAGGCTCCCTTTGCTTGAAACAGCTGAGAAGCTTGCCAGACTTTTTCTGCGAGGTTGTCCATCATACGCTTCTAGGCCAGTCTGAACCTTCCAAATGTGTTGGATGTTAAGGCATGGTTGTTGCTGAGGCTGGCTGAGAATATGGGGGCTGGTTCAACATTTTCAGAGGGCTTTGGGTTTGGGGGCCATATCTGCAAAGTCTTGCTTCAGAAGGATCCCTGTTTGGGGCCTATGAGATCCAGCACCGGAGAATGTTTCTTTTTGCAGTTTGTATGCTGCTGATGCACATGATTGTAGGCAACTTACAGTATTGAAATATAATGTGGTTTATTTTATGTATTAAATGGATTTATATAACCTCCCAACTCATTATACGGTGACTCTAATACACAAGAAGATGACATGACAAAATCTGAAAAAGACACCCTTCTTCCATTCTGAAGGCTCTATGAAAAAGGATTTTTTAAAAGATGGGCGTGCCATTTGTGCCCGTTGGGAGTAAAAGCTGCAGAAGCCCAAAGCATTTCTGCCTAAGGGCAGAAACGAACGAGAGCCTTTCAAGCAGAGTTGGGGTGACCATCCGATCATAAATGTTTTTGTGGATGTGTGTGGAGCAAGGGGTTAGACTAGATGACTTCTAAGGCCCTTTCTAGGATTCTCTGATTCTAACTCCCCATCTCCCTTTCCCTGGAGGACCTCTGGCTGAATCCAACTGAATCTTCCTCACCCAGGCTGCAGAGGCCTGGGCAGAAGACCGTTCCTTATGCTAAACTCCCCCATCTCCCCAAAAGAACTTGGCAGTGAAGGAAAAGACAATCTTCTTGATCCAAGCTAAATGTTGGTGCAAAGAAGAAATGACTTGGGCACAGCTACACATTGGCCAGAACATTCACAAATGACCATCGAGGTTTGCTGGAAGCAGACAAGAGTGGTCCAACTAGGTTTCACCCAAGCACTTCTGAGCAGCCACAGGACCAGAAAGGGCAAATGGCGCATTCATCACCTAGGTGCATTTTGAGCCTGTCTCTTGTTTCTTCTAGAGGTGGTTATATTCATGCGCAGCTCAGCCAGATCCAAACAAGATGCCTGAAGACACTGGGAAGCCAGCTGCTCCAGCCAGGCCTTGCCTTTCCTCCACCCCTTTGGCCCCGTGTCTGTCATCCCTGACAAAACTCCTGACTGCAGAGTATTATTTGTACAAATCTGCTGAACCAGAGGTCAGACAGGAAGGGAGAGACCTGATTGCTTTACAAAGAGAGAGGGGAAGAATAGCAGGCAACGGATTCCTTTGCTTTCAGGACTGTGTTGATGGTGTCCTTCGACTCCTGCTGGGCTCCATGTTTTTCGGCCAGGCTTTGGGGTCAAGAATCAACCCTTGTCTGAAGTTTCCCCATCTTTGCATTCCGTTCTCAGAATCCAGCCTCGTGTGGGTCTTGGCAAACTGTCATCATGAATTTCACAGCGCACTTTAGTATCTCAGTGGCTTTCAGGGAAGGATAAAAGGACTCCGCTTGGACTCTTTGGGAGATCCCATCAGCTGCAGGCATGATCCCCCCTTTCACAGAGCAGCTAGTGAATGCTCTTTGTGGTTTTGGCCCCTTCTTCCCATGTTTAAGCCAAAGGATATTTTCCCCCTTGTCTGAACAGAGAGAAGCTCTTGTTATGATGGAGTGGAGGCTGAAGAGCACTTGCCCTTTTTTTGTCCTCAGGGGAGAGAGGTCCATAGGTGAAGTTCAAAACTTGGTTCCGATGTGACATCTGGAGAGAGAAGGATGAGTCCTTGGTGGTCTCTGAGCTTGGTTGTTTCTTTGCAGATGTCTCATTACCACAACTAGGTAACATCATCAGTGATAATGAAGTTACCTAGTTGTGGCAATGAAACATCTGCAGGAAAACAACCAAACTCAGAGACCACCAAGGACTCCACATTGAGTTACAAATATTTTCTCCAATCAGAGAATGATGACTAGAAAGTACTGCAAGTGATAGCTTAGGAAAAGTAGACTTTGGAAATATAGATCTTCCCAACCTTGGATAATCAACCATGGTGTTAATGTCTAGTTTTCATCCCATGATGGATTAAAAGTAATATATCTTGAGGGGAGCAGCAACTTTATCATTTAATCATTCAGATTTACAGTTTTTCAAACACGAGTTTGAACTAGTGTTTTGCCCAGCAATGGAGGACCTCTGGCTTGTGGGCTGAATTAAACCCAATCTTCCTGCATCCAGGCTGTGCAGAAGACCCTTTTATTTTTCTAAAGTCCTCTTCCCCACTGAAATAATTTGGCAATGGAGGAAAAGATAAGCTTCTTGGCCTGTCAGGCATAAAAGACCAGAGCCCAGTCAGTGAGATTCAGACTAACAGATTTATTGATCTTGCATATTTACAAAAATCTTCCCAACTGACCATTGAACACCTGCAGTTCTAAGGTAAGTTCCAACGGCCCTCAAGAGAGCTTGGGTTAACTAAGTTAAGTAGCAATTTGAGACTGATCCCCCCCTTCACACCTCCCCCTGGCCCAACCCTTCCTTTTCCCACATGGTCCAAGCTAACTATAGTGCATGGAGGAAATAGCCTGGGCACAAGATAGATGTTGGCCAGAAGATTCATGACCAACAGGGTTTGCTGGAAGTAGTCAGCTGGTGCTGGTTCCTAAGGTTTGTCCTTGGAATCTCATCTCCCAGGAAAGACTATGAAAACCCCAAAGCTCAGCTCTGCTTGTTGCTCTCTCCAGTTTGTGCTTCACAACATTCCAGTCTGTCATCAGCCACAGTCCTTCTCAGGTGAGAACCTAGTTCCCTCATTGGCCATGGTGAGAAAAGACTCCCTGTTTCTCAGCCATTCAGTTTTCAACAACAAGGCTGGGAAAGTTTGCTAAGGTTTAACAGTGGTTTGTTGCTTTTTGTTGTGTGAACCTGGCAGTTAGATGAGTTGATGATTCAATAGTTCAACTGTGTGAATCTCAAAATGGGCTCATTCAGCCACCAGGTTCTCCATGTTTTGCAAAAACAGCCACTGTGTTCCCATTAAAGGCTGATTGATCCACTTTCCTTCACAAAAGTACCCTTGCAACTGATCTTCCCCAGCAATGTAGATGTCTGAAGGGAGGAATGACGAAATGTCCATTGCAATGTTACAAAACTCATTTCTTCCTGTGCCTCACTTGCTTTCTCAAAGCCTCCCATCTTGGGCCATCAGGCTAAGTTTCCTGCACTCTATAGGCAAACCCACTTAGAAAAAGGCACTTGTCAGGCTCCAAAACCCAAGGAAGACACACCGTGATTCTTCCAAGCAGATTTATTAATTGTTCCTCACCATAGATGGAAACTTGCCATACTAAAGCAGACCATCAGCCACATAAAACATATACTCTGGGAACTGTTAGGGAGGAGCCACCTTCACCTTCTTTCTCTCACACTATCTGAACTGAATTGTCTCTTGCTCCTCTGGAATGCAGCCCCTCCCTCCTGGGAATCTGGAGTACATTTCATCACAGCCCTGCTCAGCTCCGTCTGACCAACAGAACAAGGGGACACCAGGGTGGGCCAGATGTTCCCATTTCCCCTTCTTGAAGAATGCTACTACAAAGACCCACTGGTTGAGCTGTGGTTCACCAAGAAGGCTTAGCATTCTTCTAATGTGAATAGAAACAAACGTTTTAAAACTGAATGCACCAAATCACACAATAGCTAAATTTGCATGCCATGCCTATTCACACTTACCCGAATCATGATTTAGAGAGTTAATTTACTCTTCTGAACTGGCCAAATACTCAAGGACAAACTCATTCCACGTGCTGGATCTGCAGAATGCATAACTAGCCAGATACTCAGTGTGTTAGATGCACACTGACTATAATACAAGGGGACAAATGGTGACCTGTGGATCACGCTGTCTTTGCAACTTTGGGCATAACAACCTGCCCAGCTGGGTGAGTTCAAGGCTCATAGGCTACATTTGCCAAATGTGCAAAGCTCAAACTCTAGTTGTAATTATGATGAAGATGATGGCTTAAATATTTTCCAAATCTAGCCTGTTTGGTTAATTTATGGTAAGCATGAAGAATAATTCTCAGATAAGAATTCATTTATTTGATTTATAGCATTTACATGGCTGCCTATTTTAATCAACATGACTCTGGTTGGCATACAAATTCTGAACAACAAACATGAAACACAAACAAAAATAGAGGATTAAAAACAACTGATCAAGATCTTGATCAACTGATCTTGATCAAGGTGATCAAGAAAAGAGCAGCCAGACCTCAGATTTAACTTATGCGTCTGGGACTCTGCTCAAGCTGATCCAAAGGCCAGGGAAAGCTTCAGGCCTTGACTGTCTTTCTATAGGCCTGCAGGAGTGGGGCCAACCCGGTACACAGAAAGTTGTGTAGAGACAGCTGTAGAATATTAATCAACTCAGCAATGCAAATAACAAAGGGTTTTTTTAAATGAATGGCCACTTGTGCTATTTATGTCCCTTGGATCTTCCAGTTTCTAATTTGCATGTTCCCCTGACACCCCCCATATCCTGGGTATACATCCATTTTGGGATGATATTAAGCACATCTGATGAAGGAATTCTAGTTCACAAATGTTCTAAGTCTGCATAAATGTGTTTGTTTTTAAGGGGCCACAAAAATTCTTGAACCGAGGGACTTGTTGAGAGAAAAGTATAGTTTCAGTGGTTGTGCAAATGGTTCTTGGATGCCCCACCAGATGCTGCATAAGCTTTTCATCTTCTTCCTCACTGCAAACCACACAAGCATTTTTGAGGCCAAGAGCTCTGGATTTTTTTTTAAAAGCTTTAGTTACTGAAAAGTTCAGTCTGTGAACCAAGTAATGACAATGTTTAGCAGGATACAGTACTTGATTGCACGTGCCATGTGAAAATGAGCTCTTAGAAGGCCTTCTGTCCAGTTAAGAACATCCTAAACCAAGACAACAGAAGGGGCAGAAAAAAAGCAGGGAGTGAACGACCTGCCCCAAGTGAGGGAAGATCTGGGAAAGACAACCACTGTTTAGTCTTCAGTGCTGGTCTTTGAAGAAAAGCTCTTGCTTTGGTTGCAGAAGGTCCAAGGCCCCAGTCCAAAACTGCCTATCCTCCTGATGGCCCAGGACTGGTCAAATCAGACTGATTTGGTGGCTCTTGGGCAATTATTGGTTTGAGCTTTAGGGAAAAAAGGTCTTTTGGTTAGCGGAAGGGTCACAAGCAACCTTGCATCTCTTTGAGTTTTGGAAACTCAACCACTGCTCAAAAGATTTGACCTAAAGATTTCATAGGAATTCCTCCAGGGCTACCAGATTTGAACTGCAAACCCCCAACCTATCACTAGATGACCAGGAAGAGTAAAAAATCTCTCTCTCTCTCTCTCTGTTGCCATCTAGTGGCTTCAAATGTTTCTGCTGTCAAGTTGCTGTTCCCATGAGAAAGATTTTTGAATATTCAACTGGAATCTGCCTTTCTTAACTTAAATCCATTTTTCCACCTCTTGTCCTCTGAAATGGGAGAGGATCAGTCTTGGGCATCTTTGGCATGGCGTCCTTCAAGAATGTGAACCATCACCTTTCTGGTGCCTTTACAA
>JANHZU010002147.1:43227-55725 GCA_032468055.1 Acrochordus granulatus | reverse complement strand
ATCCCCGCGGAGCATCCTCCCTCCTTGAGCTGACCGAGGCTATCTCAGGGCTGGCGGTGGACAGATAGAAACTGATGGTCCTGGGGGATTTCAATTCGCCGTCCCTGGGTCTTTCCTCAGGTTTAGCTCAGGAGTTCTTGGCTTCCATGACAGCCATGGGCCTATCCCAGATTATTTCGAGTCCTACTTGAGACAGTGGCCACACCCCAGATATGATTTTCTTGTCGGAACAATGGCAACATGAACTCAAAGGGGAATTTTTAGTGTCCTCCGTATCATGGTCAAATCATGCCCTAGTGTCATTGAGACTCTCTTATGCCACTCCCTCTGCAGGGAGGTGGGACCCATTCAAGCGGTCTGCCCTCGGCAAGTGATGAACCCAGATGGGTTTCGGAGGGAGCTGGGGGATGTCCCGAGGGTATTGCTGCACGGTCCTGTCGAAGCCCTGGTTATGTCCTGGAAACAGAGGGCAGCCGAGGCTTTAGATAGGATTGTGCCCATGCAGCCGCTCTCTACTCATCGCACCTGGCACTCTCCGTGGTTCACAGAAGAGTTGCGGGTGCCGAAGAGGGTGAAGAGACGCCTGGAGCACTGCTGGCGGAAGACAAAGGAAGAATCCGACCAAGCACGAGTTAGAGCTTCTGTTAAAGCCTATCTTGTGGCAAAATGTGCCTTCTGTTGGCCTGTTTAGAGTCACCCGATCCCTTCTTGGGAGGGGGGATTCGGGAGACCTCCTGCAGGGCCGTGCGGAGGAATTTGTGGAGCACCTGGCAGATAAAGTCACTAAGATTCAGTCCCAGTTGGAAGCCGTGCGTGATACGGATCCACGTGAGATGCCGAGGGAGGGGTCCTACCCAGTTACATGGGAACAATTCGATCCTGTTGTTCCTGAGGAAGCGGACAGGGACCTCGATGCTGTCAGTGTGACCTCCTGCCAATTAGATCCATGTCCCTCCTGGTTGGTGAAAGCTGCTAGGAGGGTGACTAATAGGGGGGTCCATGCAGTGATAAATGCCTCACTGTGGCAGGGGTTTTTCCTGGACTTTTTAAAGAGGCCCCAGTTCGTCCCCTGTTAAAAAAAAATCGTTGGACTCCACCTGCCTGGACAACTATCGTCCAGTCTCCCACTTGCCCTTCTTAGGGAAGGTGGTTGAGAAAGTGGCAACTTCAGAGGATCTTGGAGGAAACAGATTTTCTGGACCCTTTTCAGTATGGGTTCAGGCCCAGTTATGGGATGAAGACAATATTGGTCACTCTTGTGGATGATCTCTGGCGAGAGCAGGATGGAGGAAGTGTATCCATCCTGGCTCTTCTTGATCTCTCAGCAGCATTCAATACCATCAGTCATGGTATCCTTTTGGGTCGGCTATGGGGCCAATGCAGTTTTGTGCTAGGTTGGTTCCTTTCTCCGCAGCCAGTCCCAATCAGTGTTAATAGGGAGAGAGAAGTCCAGCCCACAGCTGCTACTTTGTGGTATGCCACAGGTCTTGGTACTTCTCCTCTCCTCTTTAACATCTACATGAAACTGCGGGGTGAGATCATCCATCACCACGGGAAGAGGCACCATCAGTATACTGATGATAGTCAGATTTACATCTCCATCCTGGGTGACCCAAGTCTTGGCCCTGACTCAGTGTCTGGAGGCTGTTCGGGTCTGGGTGGGGGACAACAGGCTTCGGCTGAACCCTGGCAAGATGAGCGGCTTTGGATGTCTGGGGGTCCTGGTTTACCATCCTTAACTCTAGATGGGGTTGCACTACCCCAGACAGACCCAGTGCATAATCTGGGGTTCCTTCTGGACTTGCGACCCCTGCTCAAGGATCAGGTGGCAGTTGCGGCCAGGAGGGCCTTTGCGCAACTTCATGTATGCAGTTATGCCCCTTCTTAGGCTAGGAGTCCCTTCCCAGAGTCACTCACACTCTCGTCATCTCTATACTGGATTACTGCAATGCGCCTACATGGGGCTACTCTTGAAGAGTATCCGGAGATTGCAGCTGGTGCAGAACGTGGCTGCACAGATGATTTTAGGAGCCAGTCGATCGGCCCATGCAATATCTTTATTCCGTGAGCTGCACTGGTTGCCAGTCTGCTTCTGGGTGCAATTCAAGGTGTTGGTCTTGACCTATAAAGCCCTTCATGGCATGGGACCAGGCTATCCGAGGAATTGTGTCAGCCCAATGGGGAGTTCCCGTCCCACCAGCACCAGCAGAAGAGACCTCCTCCGGATTCCCGTCAGCAATTTAGGCTGACGTGGTCAAGAGAAGAGCCTTTTCTGCTGTTGCTCCTGCCCTGTGGAACCTCTTGACCGCTGAGGTGAGGTCTGCCCCCTCCCTTATGGCCTTCCGGAAGGGCCTTAAGGCCTGGCTCTGCCAATTGTCTGTCACTGAATTAATCTTATTTGGGGTTATTTTCACAGTCCATAAAACCATTATAGAGCCACCAAGGCTGGGTTCACAGCCACAGTCTAAGATGCTAAGCCATTAAAAAAAATCCCCATGCATTGCCAGCATTGCATGAGTGCATCTGCTAGGCCTTTACCTGATGAACTCTGAAGTCACAGTCAGAGTGTGCAGCAGCTGTTTCTAGACAAAGCAAAACATGTGTTTGAAAATTCAGCAGCCCCCTTTCCTTGTGAGCCTTGCAATGGAGGGCAGACAGAAGGACCTCATGCTTTAACCTTCGCTGTGGGTACTCCTGCCATTAAAGCTACAAATCTATGAAGACTGGAAATATATTTCCTCACCTTGGAGGAGTTGTCAGAACTCATCATCTCTCCCTGGGGTTTGGTGCTAAGGGAGCCCTTCTTCCCTCCTGCTCCCTCTGGCCTTGTGACTCCTATTTTATCATTTGAACCATGAGAAAATTATTCGTTGTCTCTAATGCAGCTGGAGGTCACTGTCTGCATCACGTGATCTCTCCTGAGCTCATCTGAATGCCATGGAGGTAATCAGAGGAGGCCTCCAATGTGCGAAGGAGCAAAACTGTAGACATTAGGTTGTCCTACCCCGCTGTGCATTCTCTTCTGGCTTTGATCGGAAGCATCTGTTGAAGAAACCTTCTGAAAACCCTGATTTCTGCATCGGACCTTCATAACTGATTGGCATTCACCAACGTCCGTGAGAACCAAACCTGAAAGGCTGCTTCAGATCTTCCAGGGAAGAGCAGTCAACTCCAGCAACTAAATGGGACCTTTTTATTCAAAGGCAACATTGCTCTCTCTGATTAGCATCTCAGGGGTCTTCTGCACAGCTGGATAAAAGTGCTCTCCTTCACTGGAGGAGCCAACATCCAGCAGGCTGGTGCAGAAGAACAGTGACCACCTGCCCAGTCCTTGATCTGCCTTGCCACAAGACCAAGAGGAGTTATTGCCAGAGAAGACACAGGGGTAGATGGAGTGGGAAGGGGAGGGGAGGGGAATGCCTTATGCGGATCTCCTTCCAAGTCTCGGTGGGTTGGAAGAGAAGGGGGGAGGTGGCTCCTGGCATTAAGGCCCTGAAAAACATTGCAGATGGACTGGGGGAAAGGGCTGTGCCATGGCAGCTTCAGGAGGCCAAGCAGGGCATTTCCTTGCCCCTTGCTTCACTTAGAAGGCCTGGATGGCAAGACTTGTGTTGGCCGAAGATAGAAACTGCATTTTAAAAGAGGGCCAGGAAAGGGGGAGTGAAGTGCTGAAGACATTTTCCATTTTTCTCTGAAATGTGAAAACTTCCTCCTATGGATAACAAGCTATGCATAAAAACGTTTAGACAAAGAACATGCACTATGGCGATGCGTAGGAAGGGGCAATTAAGAAAGAGGACTGTGGCATGGTGCCCTTGAGGAACCCTGAAGGTTGAATGTTGGTTGAAAACCAGAATGCAGCTTGAGCTGTGATTGAACAAACGGAACAACTCAGAGGAAAGCATGTCTGTCTGTCTGCAGCCTTGAAAGGTTCACTTCTGTGCAGAGGTGAAGATCCTTTCCCCAGCTACACCTAATAATAAAAGGCCAGTTGCCTTTTAAAGAACATTTCCATTTTTTGCAAATTTGCCACAAATCATGACCTGGATTAACGAGAATCTCTAGAGACATACACCACAAGGGTCAACAAGAGGGTCCACTTGGAGTGGTTTTCCCCAAGTTAGTGTCCCAGAATCAACATGGTTGTGCTATCCAAGGAGGCATGAGAATTGTAGCCTGATGTCCCTTGACAGCATGGACTGCATTGGCCATAGGAAAAGAAGCCCACCCAGGAAGGTGTTGGCTCAAGGTGAAAGGAATGGGGACGTGGTTGAGATGACAAGGAAACAACAAGTGGTCTGTGAATGCCATTGAAGAGCCTGAGGTGGGGAAGAAAGGGAACCCAGATGTCAAGGAAAGAGAGGCTTAAGGGAAGATGAATGTTGAACCACTGGACAGAAATGGTGTTGTTGTGTCCAGCTAGTGGGGACAGCCAATAGTTTCAGTCATTTTACCAGTGAGTGAATTCAAATGAAGACCTGAAAGGGCTAAGAGAAGGAAGGAAGGAAGGAAGGAAGGAAGGAAGGAAGGAAGGAAGGAAGGAAGGAAGGAAGGCAGGCAGGCCACAGAGCTTCTGCCATGGCTGGTCCAAGGCACTCTCCCCAGCTAGACTCCAGCTTGTTTTGCACCTGACCTTTTCCCCTCTTCATCGGGAATGCTTGGCCAAAGCCAGCCGAGGATGTGCTGGGCAGCAGCAGATGTTCATGGGCAATGCTCACTCCTTACCACCAGGCCCTGTCAGCAGAACGCCCTGCTGCCCTGGCATTAGCACAGCCATGTCTTTTTGGAGGGCTGAGAGCAGAGCAAGTTCAGCCTTGGCCATCTGATGGTGGACAGGAGAAGCTGCTTCCAAGGGTCCCAACGGCAATGTCTCCTCTCACCTTGCCATGGAGGAAGCAATGGCCAAATCAGGCTGCTCTTGTCTAAATATGGAGGGGGGACTGAACGACAACCCTGGAAAGATCCCCCTCCTTCCCTCCCTCCCTCCTCCTCCCTCCTCCTCCTCTCCTTCCTCCTCCTCCTCCTCCTCTTCCACATCCAAGCCCAATTTGTTGAGCGGTTGACGTTTTAAGGAAATCTGTTTTCATTTTATACAAGCAAAGCGTTCCCAGAGCCTTCCCCCTTCCCCTTCCCATCTGCTCTCCCCATCGTGCCTATCAGTCTGATGATTATGAGGTCCAACCTGGAAAGTGAGCCATCACCTACAGCTTGGAGGGTGATGAAGTGCTCCTCGGGCGGAGGGACCATCGCTTTTTCTCCTGGCTCTCGGCTGCACAAACTGATCGTGCCTTGGGCCAAGCGCGCTTCCCTTTGTCAGTCCTGGGTCCCCCATCTGTTCGTTTCATCCCCTCCATGGAAGTTGGGAATGTTTTGCTGGCTCAGGTTTTGTTCCTCAGGACTGGCTAAGACCAATGAGCCCTTTTGGGGTGTTCGCCCCACCCCGCACCCCAGTTGATTGGGAGGGAGAGTTCAGCCTTTGCTCTTCCTCAGTTGCATAGGACTTGCACAGAATCAGATCAGCATTGTGGGGCCAAACCAAAGATAGTCTTAAAAAAAAGGAGCAAGGAGGCCCCTTTGTGAATCTTCAGAAAGCAGCCAACTGTGTTGTCTGTCGTAACAAAAGCAACAAAAGAGCCTTGTGACATCTTAAACTCACACATTTGTTGTGACAAACATTCCTTGGACCACAATCCGCTCCATCAGATGTTCAGCTAGAGGCAGCCAACAAAAGCTTCCGGAAGACTCAGATTGAGAAGCTACAAGCCTCCCTTTTATGAGAAGCATTTGCATTCATGTGTTTGCACTCGACTCCAGTGCACTGAACGACATGTTCTAGGGTAGAGTGTGTGTGTGTGGGAGGGAAATGACTGGAGTGGGAGGCCTGTGTTATCTTCACCACAAAGCTTGCACAATTAAGATGAGGTTGGATGTCTTTTTCCCCCGCAGCAATCCGTGTCACAGGGATCTCTGCTTTCATAGGAAACAGTCGCAGAGCCAAAGGCCTGCTGTTAGCTCTCAGGGTGTCAGGATGAGGTTCATAAGTAACCACTGATGTAGTAAATTCCATGTAAAAAAGTCACAACCATTTAATATTGATAAAGTACTGAAATTTAAATGTTCAAAGCAAGGGGGATGAACGTGGTGGTGTCTTCCAAAATAAATAACAAATAACAAAGGCCAGAGCAGGAAAGACAGACCTTCGTCAGCTGCAGGCTTGTGGGAGAAAAAACGCAGAGCGGTCTCAGCATTCAGGGAACTCGGACCTTTTGGCTACCTTCATTTTACCACGATCGCTTAATCAAACTATGGGGTCCTTGCTGCTCTCTGAGCTAGGATGTTTTCTCGCAAATGTTTCATGACCCAAGTAGGTAACGCCATCAGTGCTAGAACGGAGTAGGGTTTGGTCTGTTTCTGTATACAGTGGCTTGCCCTGTCGGTGTCGGTGGGAGGTTTCTTGGTGGTTCCTTGATTAGCTGCTGATTACTGTTTGATTGTTGTCTGAGTTGGCTGGTCCTTGGGTGGGATATTGTCTACTGCTTCCTTGTTGGTCTGGCATTAATCTTCGTGTTAATCCCCGCTTAAAAAAGGCAAAGGTTACCCTGTCAGTCATGACCGACCCTAGGATGCGTTGCTCTTCTCCATTTCCAAGCCGAAGAGCCAGCATTCATCCAAGGACACTTCTGTGGTCATGTGGCTGGCATGACTAGACGCCAAAGGTGCACGGACACCATTACCTTTCCTGCTGGAGTAAGCGGTACCTATTTATCCACTCACATTTACATGCTTTCGAAGCGCTAGGTAGGCGGGAGCTGAGGTGGAACAGCAGCAGCTCGCCCTGCTGCGCGGTAATGCCGCGTCCGGAATTCAGGCCGCCGATTTTCCAGCTGGCCAGCCAAGCTCTTAACCGCTTGCTGGTGAGGAGATGATTTGGAGGTTTTTTTTCCTTCTTAGTTTTTTGGTCATCTCTTTTGAATGGTGTGTACTTGTTGTTTATCTCTATGTGCCTGCTGATGGCTGATTTGTCTGAGTGCCAGGCTTCCAGGAATTGTCTAGTTTTTGGACTTGGTTTTGTCTAAGATGTTCACAGTTTCCCAATTGAATCTATGGCTGAGCCTGTCCATGTGTTGCGCGATTAAGACGTTTTCATCATGTCCTCTGACTGCTGGTTGGTGTTCATGAATACGTTCTGCTAGATTCCTGCCTGTGTCTCCAACATAGTGGCTGTTTTGGTCATTACAGTGTATGTTGTAGAGGACTGTTTTTTTCTTCTGGGGCTACTGGGTCTTTTGGTGTACTTAAGATAGTGAAGCTACATTTGTATTTTCAAGCAGAATGACATCGATCAAGAACAGGATCACTGGGTCCTGGTCTGCAATTACTGCCTTAAAGCCAGTAGCGTTCAACTTGTTCAACACTAACTATACGATGAAATAAGGAAAGGCAAGTGACAACATTTGTGACAAGATTTTTCCTGACATTCCTCTCGACAAACTATAAAAGGTGGTTTGATGACAGCATAGGAAGGCAGGACGACAACTGGCTGACTGACTAAGCTCAGAGTCAGCGCTGATGGCTGCGCCCGAGTGGAGAACAGTAGCCAGTAGAGTCCTGCAGGGATTTGCCTTAAAGCCAGTAGCGTTCAACTTGTTCAACACTAACATGGATAATGGGGTGGATGGGTTGCTTATCTGGGTCATCAATCCCCATGATTTCACAAGGAGAATAAAGTCTAATCTGGGCAGGTTAGAAGACTGAGGTGAGAAGAACAAGAACTTCTTTAACAGGAAGGAAAATAATGTATTACATTTAGGGAGTAAAAGTATAAGACGCACGTCCAATAAGTGAAGCTCGTGGCTCAGAAACACTACATCTGAGAAGAACTTGGATGTGGCCATTGAGAACAAACTGAACATCAGCCAACAGCATGAACCAGCAGGTAGAAGGGCTCACGTAGTTCTGGCTACGTTGGAAGATGCTTATTAAAATACACACGGTCATTAATCTTCTTCATTTGTGCTGGTGAATGATCCTGGCCACCGGGTTTCTAGGAAGGATGTTGATCGGCGTGAGAAAGTTCAGAGCGTGGCACACATGATGCGGAAACATGAGGCATGCCCGTTGAGAGGGCTTCTCAGTGTTAGCCGCGTGAAGATGCTGGGCTTCAGCTCCCAGAAGTGGAGATGTTTCTTTTGAGAAAAGAAGGCTGGGGGAAGGCATGACATCAGCCTTCAGGGACGTGAAGGGAAGCCGCAGACACGATGCTCGTGGACGGCCTTCCAGAAGCATAAGTTTCTTCTTTATTTCATTTCCGGAAGACGCTCCGGAACACGGAAGCGTCCGCTTATGGAGGGAGATGGATTCTCCATCTTCAGAAGTTTCCAAGAAAAGACCGGACACTCGTCTCCTGAGGGTGATTTAAGTGGCTTTCCAGTCGGAAGAGGGTCCTTTCCAGCGCCACGCTTCCGCGATCCTATGACAACAACAAACAACTCCCGGCAAAGGGATTTCCCCGAAGATGATTTGTTCCACTAAATCGCAAAACCAGCTGATCTGCTTGGCCACAGCAGGACTGTCGCGAAAATGAAAAATAAGCTGCACTGGTTGATTAGGTGCCTTGTCAACAAATAATAACGATACTAATAATCCGGTCTTCTTCCAGAAACATTCCTGGCACAACTTAGCCCTTGATGGGCTTTAAAAACAGCAATTCTGCGCGCACGTTTACCTGACCACGAGTCAAAAGAGACGGGGAGGAAGGAGAAGACAAACGAAGCGTGCGCGCCACCATGAGAGCTGAGCGGCTGCCCTTATTCAACAACCCGCTTGAGGAGAATCGGGATGTCCCTGCCAAGGCGCGCTCCTGCTCGCAGATCGCCGCCTGCTCCAAATTTCTGTCGCGCATCTCGCCGTCTTTTCTTGCCGGAAAGGTTTCTGGCCGTTTTTCTTTTGCACTGGTTTTCCGGCTGCCCGGATCTATGTTCCGAGTCGGCTGAAAAACGACTAATGGCTCACCACAAATAAATCGGTGGGGAAAATGTGAGCCTGGATGCTTGCACAGAGACCGACGCTGGCGCCGCGCAGGACGATTTTGCTTCCCTTTATTCTTTTACATGGCAATTCTTCCTCCGTGGTCATGCGCCTCTCTCCTACAGGCAGGCGTGAATTTTAAAAGATCTCTCGGGGTTAATGCAACCATCCTCCTCTTTCCCTCATCCCCTGACCCGCAGGGTTCATGTCACCTCATGCATGGACACGTCTCTCTTCTTCCCCAGCCAATGCTCCTCTCGTCACTCCTCTTCTGCACCTATGCCTCTCCCTTTGGCTGCACGATCTCCTGCTATCTGTCACTTAATTGCAGCTTTTAATCCTAGGTTTTGGACAAGGGAAATCCACTGAAGGGAGCTCAGGTGGAGAACGGCTTGGATTTCCTTCGGACAGCCAAACTGCACGCTCAGTGCTTTGCCCGCGGAAGATCTGGGTTCAGTCCTACCAGGAATTGGGGAGAGATGCCGTCAATGTCTGGATAACCTCTAAGCTGGTGGAAAGCACCTCTGATGCCCACAAGTGCTGCTCTGGCCCCCTGGCAGAGCAGGGACAACAGTGCTGGGACACAGGTTCAATGCCCAGCAGGGTCGGCCAGGTCTGTTGGGGAGGTCAGGCCAAAGGTGAGGGCTCCTTTGGATGGAAAGAGACAGTGCACAAGGAACTGGAGTGGCACTCTGGTGCTGAGAAGTGGCGGGTGCCTTTGGAAGGACATCTCGAAGCACATCATGTTCCTTCCCCTAGCATTGCTTGCACGGTGTGTGCATCCACAGGAGCGGACTCGAGTCACAGCCAGTGGCCCTCGTAGGAACCGAGACCTGGAATCAGCAGGCAGTAGGGTGGGGGACACGCACTGGTCCCAACCCAGATCTCCAGCCGGGTGCACGAGGCTAGGCCAGGACTTTTCAGGCAGATTTTTCTCATTCCCCTCTTCTCCTGTTTTGCAGCCACATCACAACCCACACAAATTCAGCCCCGCTGGGGGCTGCTGCAGGTCTCCAAAAGGTTTGGCATTCAGGAAAAGCAGCTGGCGTCTTCTCGCTTCTCTTCTTCTTTTCTGAGACAAATTCCCTGCTGAGATATTGCTTGGTTTTCGGAAGCCGAGAGGAGAGGGGAAGGAAATCATGAAAAGAGGAGGAAGAACATCCAAACCGCCCCGCTCCCCCGCAGTACCAGAATTGCAGGGGAGGGGAGGGGAGGGGAGGGGAGGGGAGGGAATACCATTTCCTTGATGGAGATGGGGCTGTAAGTCAGAAGGCCACTGGCTTCGCCCTCCCCAGGTGGCAAATAGTCATCTGGACTCTGAGAGATGCTTTGAGCCTCTCCGGTCCTCGGCAGAGGGGCTCCACCGCAAGCCAGTCTCCGCGGAGGGAGGGCCCTTCTCTCCCAAAAGGAAGTCAAGGGACAGTGGAGAACCAGCAGCTCAGCTTTATTGCCACATGCCCCCTGCAGATGGTCTCCCTGGGCCTTGAGCAGAGACAGGAAAGGAGCGAACTGTGCCCTGTAGGATATACGCATGTACGTGGTGCAAAGCCGTGGCTTGTTCAGTGGCAGGCGGTGGAATAAGCCACAACTGACTGTGCTCACACAATAAAAGCAGTCAAGGTTTTCCCTTTCAGTCATGTCCAACTCCAGGAGGTGGGGGTCATCTCTGTTTCTTAGCCGAGGGAGCCGGCGTTGTCCAAAGACGCTTCCGTGGTCACATGGTCAGCATGACTGGATGCCAAGGCGCACGGAACGCTGTTACCTTCCCACCGAAGGTGGCCCCTATCGATCGACTTGCATTTTGCATGCTTTCGAACTGCCAGGTGGGCAGGAGCTGCGGCAGGAATGGGAGCTCACCCCGTGACGCGGCGGCGCTCGGGTCTCGAACTCGAGCTGCCGACCTGCCGGCCGACAAGCCCAGCGCCTCAACCGCTCGACCATCGCAAATTCCAAACGAACTATAGATAAGGGTCTGTGGTGAGAAGAAACATGCGTTCTGACATCACAGTGAATGCCCTGATTGTCTCCAGGGTTGGGAGTGAAAGGCCATTATTGGATTTGTGACATTGTGCATTATGTTTTTGTCGTTACAGTTTGTAGCAGATGCCTAAGCATAATGGCTCAGTGGCAGAGGTGCACACAAACATGTGGGGCAGCCTCACCCTTAATGTGCCACTGGAATTTTCTAGCCTGGCTGTGTTGGAGCAAAATCTGGCATCACGTCTGTGTTCTGTGTTTCACTGGAACAAAATTCTGACTTTTTTGGCCATTTGCAACAATGGGAATTTGGCACGTGCTTCTGACTGCCTTGTTTCTCATCCCATGGCCACATTCGTAAATTGAGAGTTACCCGGGCTAAAGTGGTACACATAGTCCTTGGCTTATGACTGGAACTGAGCTCGCAGTTCCAACTTATAAGTCATGCCTATGTCTGTGACCATTTTTGTGGCAGTCATTAAGTGACTGAGTTACAAATATTCTCTTCTATTAGTCATTAAGTGAATGTGGCAGTCGTAAAGCAAACCCATTGTTCGTTTTGGGGCAACTTTTGCCAGAAAATTCAAATGACCACCAGTTTCTGGCAAAAATGTCATAAATCATGGTCACATAATCGCACGGCGCTGCAAGCACCACAAATGCAGGCTGGTTGCTGACGACCCAAAATCTGGTCATAATCATGGGCATGGCGGATGTCAGAACTTTGAATCCAGGTCAAGTAAGTATCATTTCCCGGGTCTGTTGTAATTTCAAACAGTCACTAAGTGACTGGTCATAGGTCGAGGACTATCTGTACTGGCAAAAGGGGCAATTTCCAAACACTTTTTGGAAACATGAGATATGTGGACTTCAACTCCCAGAAGGCTGGGGAATGCTGGGAATCGGAATCCACGCATCTTCAAGCTGCCTAAGGTGAGAAACACAGGAAAAGAGGGTTCCCTGTCCTTCCCTCTTTCTTCTGGGCCTGCCTCGAGGGCGAATGCTAAGCTGGGCGTCGCCTGCACTCGTCAACTAGCCCTGTCTACCATTCAGCCGAGCAAACTGGCTCCCACTGCCAGTTTGCACATCCATCAGCCACGTTCAGAAGGATGACGAGAGGCACGACTAGAAAAGAAAGTAGGTCAAGGTTCCAAGAATATTCTCAAGCTGCTGGATGGATGAGCAGCCCGGAGACCCCCACTATGAGTTACGCAGGCGGGGAGGAGCTCGGCTCCGTCTGGATCACACAGAGGCAATGAACGCGTTCAAGCGTGACGCCCAGACACTGATTTTTTAATCTCAAAGTCCGGCGGGCTGCTCACGTCTTCTGGTTTTAGCCCTTGATAAATCTCTCCTTCCGAGCTGGCTTTCCACAGGAACTGTCCACCTTCGCGTGGGGATTGGTAGAACGAGTTCACTAGAACACAGTTTCGCTGAAGGCGGGTGGACTTCGACTCCCAGAATTCCTCCAGCCAGCATTGGCCGGAGGAATTC
>JANHZU010002147.1:29217-42643 GCA_032468055.1 Acrochordus granulatus | reverse complement strand
CCAGCCAGCATTGGCCGGAGGAATTCTGGGAGTTGAAGTCCACCCGCCTTCAGCTTGCTGTGGTTGAGAAACACTGCCCCAGAAGATGCCCACCATTAGATCAGCTGAAGTCCGCAGAACTGAGATGCGAGTCCGCACGCACCGCCACGCCATCCCTGCTGCCAGCTGCGTTCTTATTTATAATCTCTTTTTCCAGCCCTTTGTCCATTCCTGCGAAACTTATGCCTTTCACGCACGTCCCTTTCCACCTTTCCTTCCTATTTCTCTCTGTTCTTGTTCGAAGCTGACAAGGGAAGGCTAAGCAGAAGGAAGCTCAGAAGGAATGACCGCATGTGTCCTAATAATGTAACTCCAGAAGTAAATCCCGATGCCAAATCACAGCCAGGCAATTCTAGGGCAGGACAATGTAGGGTTATTTTTAACAAAAATTGCTTCTGCTATTTTTCAATGGAGAGGAGACGTTCAGTGAAATTCTCTCATGGGTGGACAAGGAGGATGAGAGATACGTGCGTGCTTTCATCTTTATTGTGCAGTAATCCCGTCCTCATTTTGCAGTCATACTTTAATTACATCCAGAAATAAGTCTTAATGAGGCAAACCCTCACCAGGGCTGTTTCCTGGCTAGGAACTGGGGCTACCAAAACCCAGAGAGGTGCGTAAAGGGAGGAAAACTCTGCCATCTTGCAACCACAGAATACGCTGATTTTTTTTAAAGTGAAATGTTAAAGCAATTCATACACATCTTCTAAAGGAAGTAGAAATATGAAATCCCTTTCATTAGAGGAAAATATGTTCAGAAAATGAAAGAAAGCTTTTGGCATCGTACGATTCTTCATCAGGTGAAATGTTTGCAAAAATTGGAAATCCTCCCAGAAGCCAGGAGGTGGTAACTGCTCTCAGTTCTTTTTGTTTCTCATTTTGCAAAAGAAGGAACTTCTTCTCTGTGAAGTTGTATTAGGAACTTTTGATCCATTCAGGGGGTTCTTTTTTGCACTGACCTTTCAATCCTAAAAAATCTAAGCGGCTTTATAAAAACATCTTGAACCGAGATATCCATCTAAAAAAAATGTTTCTAGCTGAAAGCACCAGAGAGTTCTCTTTTGGGATGAAAGCTCTGCTATGGCTATTGTCCACTCCAAGTCTGAAATTTCTTCTTGGCACAGACATTTGGTTTTATAAATAGACCCAGAACTGGAGGCTGGGGATATAGCAGAATTGCAAAAAAATTGCAAAACTCTCTCAAAAAGGCAACTGGACTTTTATTATTTGATGTAATAGGAAGACTTTTCACCCCCCATCCAGGAGACTTTCTCAGTTCCACGTGAAGAGGCGAGAGATGGCAAGAATATATATGTTTCTCACATGGCCGGATACAGGACACACACCAGGAAAATGTTCTCACGTAGCAGACTTACAGAGCAATACAGGCTGAGCAATAAAGATTCAGAGGCTAGTTTTGCCCTTCAGGGTCAGCACAATACACACCAGAAACGGCTGGAGGGTATTTGGGAAGATGAGACAAAGCTGCATTGTTAACGGGAGATAATCGATGTCTAATTCCGCTCAGCTAATAGCCTCCCCGTGGAGGCTGGGGGGTTATGTCGCCGGGGGAGAGGAAAGGGAGGGGATGAGCGCTAAATCATCTCACCCTCTTAAGAGGAAGGTGATGATCCTCTCCCACGGCCTGGCTAAGAGGAGAGGATGCAGTCACTACCTCCTAGCCCAGTGTGGCTCCCTTCTGAAAGGGCAAAGCAAATGTGGGAGGAGATGTAAAAATACAAAAAATCCCGGAGAAAACGAAACTCCCAATCCTGAAGAAGCAGCTCTTTGCAAACACCTTGATACTTTGCTAGCCAGAGAGGAGAGGGTCTCCGAAATTCACCCAAGCCTGAGAGCTTTTTGCCTCCTTTGCTTCCGTTGACTTGTCTTCTGCATCTGGTTCTCCTCCGTGTGGGAGAACAAAGGAGCTTTTGCCTTCAACGGCATCGCCTTCATTTCCTGAAGGAGGTGGAACCTGCCCATCCTAGCGTCTTCTAAGCACCCCCCCCGAAAGTGGATCAGGAGGATCTGGATCCAAATGGGAGTCTCAGCAGCAGCCCCTCTCCATGGAGTAACTTCCACCCCCTCCTCATGGTGTCTGCAGAGAGAGGGCAGAAGAACTCAAGATCATGGCCACAACCATGCAACTGAAGCTCCTCGATGCCCCTAAAAAGGGGGCAGGGCTTTGATTCCACGACTGCGACTGCCATTCTGACGTTTTGAACCCCTCCGGGCTCCTGGACCCTCCTCTGACCTCCTTTGGAAACGGGTGAAGAGAGCCTTGGTTAGCTGATCATTCCAGAAGGAAAATCTTACAACGGCAACTGTTGCCATTGTTTTAGACGTTTTCTAGGGTGGAAACAATTGTGGATCGTTGCGCTGGTGACTTTACAGATGTTTCACCTAGAGCTGCCATACAGATATGTGCAAAGAGAGAAACGGAGGTCAAAATCACCTGTTTCCATGCAAATTAAAACACAGAGCCAAATTTTAACCCGGCCAGTCCTTGATCAAGCAGAGCCTGGAGGCTCCCGGGAGCGCAACGTTTCTCTTCTCGGTATCAAGGGACAGTGCATCGATGAGTCGATTTCTCTGCTTTGTGGAGGAAGTCCCCTCCGCATGGTCAGAAATGAGTCCTGAATCAAAGTTCTCGCCTGCAGGTTCAGGTTGCGTCTCAGGGGATTCAACAGAGGCAACTCTTGGCTTTCGAACCATGAGGAGACCCTCGCAATTAAAACGGTTTTGGTCTTCTGACATTATTTCCTTGCTCTCCTCGGCGTTTCTGCAGGCTCTGCCGCCCTCTTCTTCTCTCGCGACATGTTGAAGAAGCGCAGCCTTTCCCAAGACCCAAGGCGGTTGGTTCTGCCTGGGCTCTGGTTGGCCAGGGCTTCTTCTGGAGGAAGAAGGCCGGAGGGACTTCCTACAGAATTGCAGGGGCTCTGAAACCCTGCTTCTCTGAAGAAGGAGGGTTTGCTGACCCTGGCGGTCCTCTGGAACACGCTTTTCGGCACCCAGAGTTCCTGCCATGCCTCCCTTTAGACCAGGGGTGTCCATGGTAGCTGAAGCTGGGTCAAAAATATTAAGGTGGTAGCTGCAACGGAGCGCCACTCCTGTTGGCCCCAAGCATTGTGCATGACATGGCAGCAGAAAAAGAACCATGTTGTTGCAACCGACTTGACTTTTTACACAACCACACACATGCCCCGACCAGCATCCCTGATCTAGGTCAGCTTCTCAACTCAGAGCATCCATCCATGTGTGTGGGTTTTAACTCCTTTTGTTCAGTCGCGCAGTCCTGCCTGACTCTTCGCCACCCCATGGACAGCAGCACGCTGGGCCCCCCTGGCCTGCCCTGCCTCCCAAGCCCACACCCATCACACTGACGATGCTGTGCTGTCGATCCATCCCATCCTCCTCCGTCCCCTCCTCCTCTTCCCTTCCATCTTTCCCAGCATCAGGGACTTCTCCAACGAGTCCTCTCTGTGCATCAAGTGGCCAAAGGACTTGAGCTGCAGCTTCAGTCTCTGTCCCTCCAATGACCAGTCAGGGTTGACTTCCTGCAGGACTGACTGGTCTGACCTCCTTGCCGTCCAAGGGGCCCTCAAGTGTCTCCTCCAGCACCACAATCCGAAGGCATCACTTCTTCAGCACTCAGCCTTCCTTATGGTTTTAACTCCTTTACTTTTCCACTCAGTGAAAACACAATTTCCTCCTCTTCATCACAACCTAGGATACTATATATGTATCCAACTCATGCTCCCCAACATATTGGTCCTCAGGATTATTATCCAGTTTCAGAAGATCTTGAGGAAATTTGATGTCCACCTAGCAGAATTTGGCAAAAAATACAAAACTGCACTCACTCCTTAGAGCAAAGAATCCCACAGTGTTGTCGTCACCAATAAAAAGAATATTTCTAGTTCAGGACTGAACCGAGGAGTCCTTGGTGCTCCCTGAGTTTTGTTGTTTTCTTGCAGACCTTTCGTGATCCAACTAGGTAAGATCATCAGTGCTAGTGGGTGTGGGGTTTGCTCCCTGTTTAATACTGGACTAATAGAAGAGAATATTTGTAGCTCAGAGTTGAACTGTAGGGTCCTTGGTGCTCTCTGAGCTTGGCTGTTTTCTTGCAGACGTTTCATGACCCAACTAGGTGATATCATCAGTGCTAGAAGGGAGAGGGGTTTGTTGTTCTTAAAGTTGTTACTGGCTTATTTGGAGTGATTGGTTGCTTAATAGGACAAGCTGGTATCTAGCTACCCGCGGTGCCTTTTCCCAATGAAAGAGACTTGGCACAGGAGGAGATTTTACTGCCTCTTGTTTTACTCATCCTTCTGGCGAACGAAGTCCCGCGAGTCTGCAAGACTGATGATGTATCCTGGCAGCTGAAGGTAACTGAATAAGGATACAAGATCACAGATCACAGGCCTGCTTAATCAGCAAAGAACCACAACAACCCAAGACACTTCACTGTTGACTTTGCTCCGTGAACTCTGAGGTGGGTCCACGCCATTAGGCACAAATTAAGCCCACTTTTTATCTAGAGCAGAACTGCTAAGAAATCTGTGGACAACCAGGGTTTTCTCAAGGGCTCATTGGGCAGGAATGAATTTAGGAACGTTAGGAAGAGCTCAAAGCAGGTGAGGCTGGGTTGAGAGGGGAGGGGTGTCCCCTAGAACTAAGCCTTTCCTATCAATATCCAAGCTCAATAGACTGACGAACGGAGCACCGTTGCACCTCTGAAGCCACTTCCTTGTTACAGGTCGTGCTAATTTTCACATGGCACAAACCTTGACTTTCCCAGGGGCACACCTATTCCCAAGCACGGGCACCACTTGCATTTATCTGTCAAATTCAAGTAATTTAGGCTTCCCTCGATCCATGGCATTGACGCCTGGAAAACATGTCATCATAAAAGACGTATTTTAGGCACCCACACATATTTGCTAATTAAACCTAGTTAATTTACACATTTCAGGTTCGTGTAGTTAACATAATGTGCAAATCAAGACTTCTTAATTATATCAGGAAAAGTTCAGTTTGTTCATTTGTTAAATAAACGAGACATTGCTCATTCATCTTTCGGGGAAGGGCTCCCCGGAGCAGGCAGCCCCTCCCTTCTTTCGCAGAAGACGCTCAGATGAAACGAGCTGGAACCGGACCGCAGAGCGGGAGGGCGCAAAGGGACCCCAAGGCTCACCTGTCCCGTGCAGCATTTGGACAGCCCTTGGGACGGGGAGCCCACCGCTGCCTGCCACGGACTGACCCACTCCTTCCCACCAGGAAATTCCTCCCGATACCCAACCTGACCCCGTCTCCCGCAATTTCTGGCCTGGCCCTCTAGGTCACGGAGCGCGGCCACCTTCCGACAGTGGACATCCCCCCAGTCTTCACTTCCGCGCGCTGAGCAGACCCACGCAATCAGCCGCGTCTCTCCATCTTGTTCCCCTTCCTCTGAACTTCCTCCGTCTTGTCGATGTCCTCTTCAGGCTGGATGAACCCCAGGCAGGCTCGACAAGGCAGGAACAGTTACTTCCTGCAATCTGGACGCCCGGCATCTGCGAATGCAGCCCGGAGAGCCCTTCCCTTTTGGCAACTCCATCACGGGGCTGGCTCGCGTGCGGTTTGCGGCCAACAAGGACGCCAGGATCCTCATCCCCCGCTCAGCTGCCTCTCGCCTTTCCCACCCAAAGGCAGAGCTGGGCCCGCTGCCCCAGTGCCCTAGGAGCTCTTGAATTTTCTCTCCTCGACGCAAAGTGTGAGCCATCCCTTCCAGCTTGGTCTCACCTGCAGACGTCAAAAGCGTCCTTTCCACTTATTCATCCAAATCCTTGATAAAGACTACGGAGCCACACAAGGCCCAGGGCAGAACCCTGCAGCCCCTCCCTCAGAGCTGAGGTGGAGCTCCCTGTGAGAACTCCCTGAGCGCATCGCGTCAAATGAATGTGCAGCAGAGAACATTTGTAGCTCGGGGTTGAACCGTGGGGTCCCTGGTGCGCTCTGAGCTTGGCTGTTTTCTTGCCGACGTTTCATGGCCCAGCCGGGTAACCTTTTCAGTGCTAGAAGGGAGTGGGATGTGCTCTCTAATTCCGTATTAATGAGCGTTTGTCAGAGTAGTCATTCTGCCAGCTGCAGGTCTGCTTGTCTCTTCTAACCAACACATGGCAAAAGAGGCTGTCAGGAGCAATTTTGTGGAACGCCAACTGTCATCTTAGTTGGCATTTTTTTTCATTTAATTGCCCATCTGTTAAGATTATTTATTTAATTTGTATGCAGTTATAATCCCCAAGCATCTATGAGAGCAACAAACACCAAAACAATATACAGTATTAAAATATCCGCAAGAAGAAACTGTAAATATTAAAATAACAGTCGAGAGCAACATAAAACATTAACAAATGGCATTGTTGCTCATATGGTCCCCAGATACTCTCTAGCTTCTGAAACCTTCCAGAGAGCGAGCTAATCTAAATAGGGTTGGTGGGCTTCCAAAAATAGGTGCCATCTCTGAAAAACTACACCCCCGGGGCTCAGCCCCCACCCGCGCTTCACACACGTTTTCTGAGGAGGACGTGCTGGTGGGCTGGCTGTGGGAGATGCTCCTGCGAATAGCTCAGGGCCGTGCCATTTATAGGCCACGCTTGAGAGGGCAAAACCCACTACGGTGGGACGCACCTGGAAGCCCACTGGAAGTCAATGTGCAGCCTACAGGAACAGCGTAAGGATGTTTGTGAAGCCGGCATCACAACGGTTGCTCCGCCATCTCTCCCATTTTGACTTTTCCCAAAGATGCTGCTGTTGCCATCGCCCAGTCAAGTAGGGATAGGGTCGGGAGTTCCCATGGAGGGATCCTCCCGTGTCTCTGTTACCTTCTTTAGTGTTCTTGTGCTTTTGACTGACCACGTGATGGCCACAGATTACCACACGAGCCTCAGTTCGGATGCCTAATTTCGATACTCCTTTGTGGTGTTTGTGAAGTCCCCTCCACCGATGGTCTCTGGGTGATGATTAATGAACCGCAAGTGAGTTGGCGTTCATAAGATCAGTGTTTATTTCATATTATTTCTCTTCTGGACTGCAACCAGCAATTTTGTGGCTCGTGGCATGGTGGGTTTAGATGCAACCTTGGAAGGTTAGTCCCACCCCTAACCCATGGCTGAAATCAGGCCATCCCAGGCAAATGGCTGTCCAACCACGGTCTGCAACCCTTCCCTGAAGGCTCTTTTAAGCCTTGATGTGCCCTGAGGGTACACTGGGCCTCAGGGCCATTTGCTCCCTCTTCAGGTGACTCCCAACGGCCAGCAGGTGAATTGAGGAAACTGACCACAGGGCAATGGGCTGTTGCCCTCTTCACCCTGCTGTTCAGGAAGTGCATTTTAGGCACAGCAGATGGTCATGAAGCTGCATTCATTCCCCCGTGAGTCATTCTCGATTCCTTCCTTTCATTTGTCCTGAATCGTTTCTCATTTAGTTGCAGTGGACGATCTCAACTCCGAACACCGTGAGAGAGATGAATGAACTTCTTTATCCACACTTTTCATCCCGTGAATTGGTCATGTTCCCATTTGCCCCACTTCACTCGAAGCTAGAAGTCCCAAACCCCAACCTTTGTTCTATTAATATACGTACTCCTTTTTACTGAAGGTTGTTGTAGATTATGCTAATTTCCTGCCTCCCCCACAAGAGCTCCATCTGATCCTCACCACAATAACCAAAGGAAGTAGATTTGGCTATTCTCATATATGAAATTATTTTTAATGAAATTATTTGCAGCATACTGAATTGCAAATTTAAAAAATGGATTTATGCAACATGATTAGCATGCTTTGTGAATGCACCACTAACTCATTAGAATCAGCAAACTGTAGGGCTGGAAGGGACCGTGGAGGTCTTCTAGTCCAACTCCTAACCAAAGCAGGAGTCCTTTTAGCATAAGGCATAACTAATGTTAGGCTTGAAAAAGCAGGCCTGGACACTCAGTTCTAACCCAAAAGGTTTATTGAAGCTACAAGGTCAGAAGAATTTTTCCAGCTGCCAACCCAACACCCGAACTTTCCAGATCAGACTAATGGTTTTCATGAGGGGTTGGACCTTTGGCATTTGTGCATGTGCAGGGACTCCAAACTGATCCCCTTCTTCACTCCTGGCTCAGCCTTCTCCCACAATTAACCTGCTTAAGGATATAATATGAACCAAACTAAGAAGTTTCCATGGTTGAGAGTCAGTGAAGTAACTTTCTTCAATCTGAGGCTGGGTAACTGTGTTGGATTATGTTTTCTAGTAATTGGACATGTTGGATTAAAATTATCGAAGTTTCCATCCAAACATCTGGAGGGGACCATTCTTTGGAACCTGGTCAAAAATTGTTTTATCAACAATCTTATCTATTGTGTTCAAATAATGGGAGGTAAGATACTCCAAATGCTAAGAATATGAAGATCAACATGAGATGACCTATCGGCCTTGCTTTCCACTTGAAGAAAGGATATATCGCCCATCTGAGGACCTTGGCCTTTCCAAATGGGTCAGACATCCTGGCGTCAAAGGGAACGCTCTTTGGAGCTCATGTTCTTCTCAAGTCCCTTCAGCCACTTACTATCTCTGTCCACAAAAAAGCCTAATGTTGTCCAGCTGAGAACAATTTCCCACATGTGCATATTGGAATGTGGAAGCCATAAATCACAATGGGCCCATTAATGTAACAAATTTGTTCTTATCAAAGGCAGCCATAAACCCCCTGGCCGAGTGAGCAGCTGCACATGAAAAAGTTGCAAGGGGCACAGCCTTGGAGGAAGCCGCTGAGGATAGGGAACATTGTTGGGTAGACATAAAATGCTAAAGTACATAGGAGAAGATGGTCTCCACTGAGAATTTTCACTGGGAATGGAAACCAGATCTGCTGGAGAAAGAGAGAAAAAAAAAATCTGTTCCTGACTAAACCCCAGGACTTTTCAATGAGTAATGAAGGATAACTGTGGCTCGTGCAAATACTGAAGTTTTGGTATGTCTGCAGACTTTCTTCATACTTGGAGGGAAGCCTGATTCCTCTTCTTGGCTGACTCAGTTTCCCCTGAGACCTGAGAAAGAGGCTAGTATGCCTAATCACATCATTGTTCCTCACTCCCTGCTTTGATGGAGGTGCATAACCTAGACAACCCAAGCGGGTAGCGAAACGATGGCTTTACAGTTCAGGGCATGTGTGGCTGACTTTTCCTTCCAGCAAGTGTTCCTCAACCCTGGCAACTTCAAGATGTACGGACTTCAAATCCCGGAATTCCCCAGCCAACAAAGGCTGAGAAACCTATGGATGGAATGGAGGAAACCAACATCAAAGTCCACCTGGGGCTTTTACTTGAGGGTGGGCATTTGTCATTTTGCCATTATCTTTGGAAATTGGATGGGAGGCACAGAACAGAGAAAGGGCCCTCAGCAGAAGACTTTCAGCGGTCATTTGGACAGCACATGAAGGCCAGTGAAACTAGATTTTTTTTTCCGATCGTATGGACAGAGAGCTGGGCTGGGTGAAATTGTTCTGCAGTGTGGATGGTGAGGCACCTTGGGGCTGACGTAGAAGATCATCTTTAGGAAGCCACAGTTGAGTTCCCTCTCCTGCCCAGCCAAGCTCTGCAAGGAAAAGAGGGGAGGACGTTAACCCCACATATTTAATACGTTTCTCCCCTTTCGCACTGAAAATTGCATTGTCTCCTATGTTTTTTCACTGTCTGTGGTGGGGAACTTTTGATCCTCGAGTCTTTGCAGCCCTGATTGAAAGGAGTTGATTCCAGGTGAGCTAGCGGAAGCTAAGGAGCCCTGAGCTGTGGTTCGAGTAAACGTATAACCGCATCCACTTGTGTTTCAGCTGCGTGGATCTCCCCACAACACAATGAGATTTGATCATTTCCGGTGTGAGGAGCAATACCCAGACACGATGCATCTCTTGGGCCTCCTGATTCCTGATGCCCTCAGAAGCACATCATCCCAGCAGTGGAGTATCCCAGGGTTTGATGCAGACCTAGCATAACCCCTTCCATCTCAACTCTTGTCTGCAAATTACACCACCTCTGAAGCCCAAGAGTTACACACAGGAGGGACGGTGGTTTGAACAGGAGCAGGACCCCCCTCTGGCTAATGATGGGAGCTGCTGGGCCCATCCACCAGGAGAAATCTCAGGCAAGCTCTTTGCCTTCCTGATGGAAAGGATTGCGAATTCTGAGAGCAGGAGATGAGACGCCTGGCTGTCAAACGCCGCTCTTTACTTAGGCTGCTAATTTCAGCAGCCTCACATCAGCCTGAGCTTATTTTCCAATTGCTGAGCTCAAGGTCCCTTTTGCAGTTTTGATTCCCATCTCTTCAGTAATCTTTCTGCTGTTGGGAGAAGAAGAGCCACTTCTTTGCATCTTTCAAATGCGAAAAGAACCCGGAACATGAGTGACAGCTTCAGCGCTTGTGTGTCTGTGTGCGTAGGTGCAGGGGAGGAACTAGGGAGTCTTCCAGGTGTTGGGCAAAGAGGGGGTCATTTCTTCTTTCTGCAGCTTCTGCTTCACGAGCAAGCTTGCCCTCTGGCAGCGCGAGTGCATGGAAAGGGGCAAAGAGTGTGCATTGCGGCATTGCAGTGCGTGTTCCTTCAACTTGCGGCCATCACGGTTGGAAACGCAGCCCTGTGCCGAACAGAATCTTATTCTACAAGGGAGGGTAGGTGGGCTGGCTTAACACCCGCCCAGCCAGACCAATGCCTGGATTTACACAAAGGGTTAAGCTTGCTCAGTTCTTTTGTACAGAGCATGCCGTGCCAATCCACACACTTGATTCGTTTGCAAGAGTGCTTCTCGACTTCAGCAATTTCAAAATGGGTGGACTTCAACTCCCAGAATTCCCAGCATGGAGTGATTGTGTTGGTACATGCTGGCTGGGGAATTCTGGGAGTTGAAGTCCACATATCTTCGAGCTGCCAGAATGGAGAAGCATTGTTTTAAAGGAAGCAGATGTTCAATACCGGGTGGGCTACTTGTCATCTTCCAGATTCCCAGAACTACATCTCCCAGCGTTCCTCGCTGTTGCTAATGCTGGCTGGGTCTGAGCGATTATCATTTAGCAATATCGGCAGTCGAGCTGGCAGTCCCAGTCCCGCTCAGTAGACCAGACCATAAAATCAGCTTAAGAAGGCCACAACTACTTTTATTGAGATAGGCTGTAATGCAAGCCGGCACTCTTCCTCAAAAAATCCGGGACCGTCTCCCTGAGTCACTTCTGAAAGTTTTAGAATGCTTCTTTTTAAAAATGCTTCAGCTCCTTTTGCCCAGGAAAGCAGCACCTGCATGTCTCCATCAAGGTGATTTTTTTGACTCTACAGTCGCACAAGCTACATCGGTGAAAATCACTCAAAGCCATCTGCTGGAGCTCCTCAGTGCTGGGAAAGGTACAGGTTTTACCGGACAAATGACGTGAAAAGAAGAAGTGTGGCGTGTGGCTTTGCCCTCTTTCTGAAATGTGGAACAGTCATTTCTTCCGCCCTGTGGAATACTTGCCCAGCTCATCAAGACTATCAGCTTTATCACGTCCCGCAACTTTTGCGAAAAGAAAGCAAAATATGCTATGGTGCATCTGGGGAACTTCTAGCTAGATTATATCCTGTTCGTTTTCCTTCCAGCCATTTCTAATTCTCTTCCATTTCAGCTGGATTAAAATCCTCAGTTTTAGTGCCTTTTTAAAAAGCAGCTGTCAGCTTTGGTTCAAAAAAGACATCATATACACAGATATGCATAAATTCTGTAGGCTTTAAAACGAGCCCCCGATTCATAAAATGTTCTCTAAAAAGATACAACCTCATTTGACTTAAATGACAGCTGACAGATCCTCTTTAACACTCCGTTCAGGCTGAGATTCTAATCACAGAAATTGTTGCATGTGGGAGAAAATCCCTTCATCATGTTAACTATATTTGCTGGAGCAGAACTCCAGCAGGCACCAGGTCCGGCATCACAGGAGAGGCTGTGACTGGCACCCGACCGGGGCGAGAGCGAATCAGCCCAGGAGACGAAAAAGGAAGCGCGAGAGCTTCACCGATGAGGTGCACAACTAGACGTGAGCAATTGTCAAGTGATTACATTCGACACACTGGGGCTAAACCACGCGCCTTGCATCGGTAGGAATTCATGTTGTTGCTATTCAGTCACTCGGTTGTGTCTGACTCTTCAAGGCCCCACGGACTGCAGCACGCCAGGCTCCCAGAGTCCCCCCAAATCCATGCTACCTAACCCTCTCATCCTCTGCCAACCCCTCCTCCTTTGGCCTTCAGTCTTCCCCAGCATCAGGGTCTTCTCCAACGAGTCTTTGCTTTGCATCAGGTGGCCAGAGTATCTGAGCTGCAGCTTCAGTATCTGCCGCTCCAGTGAGCAGTCAGCGTTGATTAACTGCAGGACTGACTGGTTTGACCTCCTTGCGGTCCAAGGGACTCTCAAGAGCAGCACAATTCAAAGGCGTCACTTCTTTGGCGCTCAGCCTTCCTTATTTATTTCTTTATTCAATGTATATGCTGCCAAACTCAGAAATGACTCTCGGCGGCTCACAACAAAAACATAAGATGCAACAAATAAAAGCAATTAAAATAATTAAACTTGAATAAAAAGTAGCCAGACAGAGAGGGGAGGAGCAAACATACATATATGGGAGGGAGGCCAATGCTTAGCCACTAGCCACCTCCAAGATGGTGTATCCGCATTGAAGCCCCAAGCCAGCTGGCAGAGCCAGGTTTTAAGGCCCTTCCGGAAGATTGTAAAGGTGGGTGCAGACCTCACCTCTGGGGCATGGTGTGCCACAGGGAAGGAGCTACAGCAGAAAAGGCTCTTCTTCTTGACCCGCCAGCCGAAATTCCTTGGCTGATGAGGTCCAAAGGAGGTCTCTTCTGCCGCTTCTGGTGGGGCAGATAGTGTGAGATGGTTCCTCAGGTAGCCCGGTCCCATGCCACGAAGGGCTTCAAAGGGCAAAACCAACACCTTGAATTGCACCTGGAAGCAGGCTGGCAGCCAATGCAGGAATAGAGGTGTTACGGGGGCTGTTTTCTGGGCCCCTAAAATCATCTGCACAATGGCATTCTGCACCAGCTGTAGCTTCTGGATGCTCTTCAAAGGTAACCCCATGTAGACTGCATCGCAATAATCCAACAAAGAGATGATGAGGGCATGAGTGACTGAGCATCAAGACTCCCGGTCCAGGAAAGGGTGCAGTTGGCAAAGTTGTGCAAAGGCCCTTCTTGCCGCAACTGCCACCTATTCTTTGAGCAGGAATCGTGAATCCAGGAGAACTTAGTTTGTTTCATGTTGAGTCTCAAGCCAGCTTTTGCACTCTCCTCTTTCACCCTCATCAAGAGGCTCTTTAGCTCCTCTTCACTTTC